>JADRCD010219761.1:0-10767 GCA_019843815.1 Montemys delectorum
AGCCTCCCCTGGGTATTTATCATATCCTGAAGAAAGCTATGATTTCAAAAAATCAAAAACAAGCAAACAAGCAAACACTATAACATCATCTGATAGTGCCTGTTTACTGGAAACAGACATCCCTGTGGTAGTATAGTTTTGTTCCTTAGACATTCAGTGTGCACTTAGGGACTGTGCTTTACTCTGTGTGAAAGCTCTCTTACTAGAGAGGGAGAAAAGAATATCTAAGGTAGTTGAATCACAGTAAAGGATGTTTTCTCTGTTATTATTGTTAGGCACTGCTTGGAATTGAGCCTGAGGCCTTGCATATCCTAGTGCAATGTGCTGTCATTAAACAGCTAAAATTGATTTGGTAAGGACATAGGAAAAAAGCGGGGCACATATCTTGATAACACTGTTAAAGATGAGAACAAGAAAGAAACATTTAAAATGTAAAAATCAACTAAAAAGGAGAATAGTACACGAGTTGGGCAAACTGCTCAGTGTGAAAAACACACACAAGTCAGGCAAGCACGAGTAGGGTGTGAATCCCCCGAACCCATGTAAGGAACCAAACACAGAAACACAGGCTGTGAATCCCAGACAGAGAAAAATCTGGAAGCCCCCACGCAAGCTATCATAGCATAAACAGTGGTAAACAAGTTTCCCTGATTCAAAGAAGGTGGGAGGTGAGGACTGACACTTGAAATGGTCTTCTGAGCTCCACTTGGATGCTAAGGCATACCAAACACACAGGGACATGAAACTACATACATAGAAACATAGAGTGTTCTGGTTTCTAGCAATAAGATTTTGGTGCAGAGTGAGTAGTATAGTAAGACTATCCATCAGTTGGCAAATTTCATCTTACAAATCTCAAATTCTTTTCTAACTTAAAAATCACTTGTTTATATTCTCTCTCTCTGTCTCTCTCTGTCTCTCTCTGTCTGTCTCTGTCTGTCTCTGTCTGTCTGTCTGTCTGTCTCTCTTTCTCTCTCTCTCTCTCTCTCTCTCTCTCTCTCTCTGTGTGTGTGTGTGTGTGTGTGTGTGTGTGTATGCATGTATGTGCATCAAAAGAAATCAATCTAACCAGTACACCCAGAGCTCCCAGGGACTAAACCACCAACCAAAGAGTACACAGGATGGGACTCATGGCTCCAGCTGCACATGTAGCAAAGGATAGCCTAGTCGGTCATCAATGTGGGGAGAGGCCCTTGGCCCTGTGAAGGCTCTATGCCCCAGTGTAGAGGAATGCCAGGGCCAGGAAGAGGGAAAAGGTAGGTTGGAGAGCAGGGAGAGGGAACAGGGAATAGGGTTTTTTTTTTTTTTTTTCCAGAGGGGTTTTATTTCAGGAAAAGGAGAACATTTGAAATGAAAATAAAGAAAATACCTAATAAAAAAGAGGACAACTTAGAGGAATTGATTTTATCCTTCTATTATGGGGACCTTGGAGGTCAAACTGTGTTTTGGTGTGAAGTGTCACTATCCACTTAGCCACTTTCCCAGCCCATAGCAACTCACTTACCATGTGCCAACATTACATACCCTTACCACTTGGCTTTTGTCATACTCCAAATAATGCCCTGTTATGGATGTAAAACTCATGGCATCACCTAAGGGTACCTATCTAGTGGAAACAGGTATCACTTTGGTAGTTTTGTACTTATGTAGAGCTAGGAGAAATATGCAGATGATTCTTTACAGTAAAATCAAAGCATCAATAGTAATTATTGCTGACTGGACATTTAAAGAGAGCTGGCTTCATGTCCTGGAGATAATATGTAGACTCTGTTTACAATATTAACCATACAGAAAGAATGCCTACTTCTGTTTCCTTGGGATGCCCTTGGGAAACAGCTTGTAAAGGATGGTCAATGACACAATGTCAGCAATAGGCACTTAAAACAAACAAAAAAAACCAAACAAACAAAAAAACAAAAAGAAAACACTTGCCTTTTCAGACCTCCCACTTCCCAAATACCCTCTTCTTATTCCCCGAATTTCCATTCAAATAATGCTGATCAACTTAAAAGAACTTATCAATAAAATTCTGTTACTAAAAATATGTTCATTTGAAATGGAATCTAGTTTAGGTTTGGAACATATTCTTGGGGGAAAAGCACGTTCATTCTCAATATTCAATATGCCAGCGGAGGATACTTAAGTTGTAAAAAATGTGAAGCGGGCCGGGGGACCAGACTCCCTAGTTTGAAAGTCCCTTTCTTTTATGTACTGCACCACTATGGACAAGCTTCTTGTCTGTGAACACTGTAAGATTGTTCTGTTAGAACATGGGCTGCTGACGGGAAGGCTGTCTATGCATTTGGGTAGGAGATTGCATCAGTTAGTATGCACATGAGTTCAGAACATGTTTTTTTGTGTGCGGTGAATATTAGTTTTTACTGTTATAAATAGTGCTTTCTTGGCACAGATTCTATGTCACTTGTGGTTTGCCTGCTAAATGAAGTTACAGATACCTATGGAAAACACACATGCTCCCACTGGAGTGGAAGCTTAAAACACTCACCGATTTCCAGTGCTCTTTCCTAAAGCATTTTTTAATGAAATAGCTAGTGTGATAGATTTTACAGTATTTCAAAATCAAGAGTGTTGCTCTAGGCATCTTGTGATACCTCCGCAGCACCTATCCAATCACCAAAATGATGACCAAATCTTCTGTAATGTTTCCGTCCCTACATTTATATTATAGATATGAGTAATTTTAATGATAATGTCCCTGCACAGGCTATATGACAGCAAGAACCAAAAGGATTCTTCTTAGAACTGTTTTTCTCTCCCACTTGCTCATGTTAAAAGGAGAACACTGACCACTGAAAAGGTCTGCCTGAGATATTTTCTGGAAATAAAGCACAGAAAGGACTTCCACAGAAAGCAGCATCCCTAGGTCATTCTACAGACAGATTGTTACGATAATGAAGTCTCTGGGTACTCTGTGTTGCCCTTGGAGAATTTGTGCCTGTGTGTTTGTGTGTGTGCACACATTCATTTGTGCCTGTGCATGCATGCATTTGTGCCTGTGATTTCAGTAGTGTGAGTTGAAATTTTATTTTATAAGCAGAATGAGAGGAAAATTGTTCATTTTTTTTAGCCCACAAATCATACTGAAGTTTTTTCTTCCCACAGAATTTTCTTTTCACCGTACTTTGCAAGGTTTATCCTTGCTTCTGAACTTAATTTGAAAAATAAGTAAATAAGACAAAAATGAAAAGGAGGCAGTGAACAGGTGGGAGAGGGGAGAATCTGAATTTTCATAATGAGCTCATGCTTCGCTGATTAGAAATGAGAAGTCAATCTGGGGCCAGTAATCCTGGGTAAATGTCAATATGCATTATTAAATGAAACAGCAGTAAAACATAGACTGTCAGAAGAAAAAATTTTTTTTCATAGACTGTCAGAAGATTTTTTTTTTCCACACAGAGACATGGGGAGAAATGAAATATGGTTTCAAAGGAGACGTTTCTCACCGTGTTTCTTCAATCATTTTCTCTGCGAAGCTTTAATTACAGTACTTCTCACTGCCTAATGCTTTCGGTTTAAATCCCATCACAAGAGACTGACTGCTCTTTTGCAGAGCAGCGAGTGGTTACAGCATCAAGGTGTTCCTTCAGTGGGGCGTTCCTGCTAAGTGATTCCTTTTAGATCAACATTTTGTTTTGGGGAATGCTATTGTATCTTGCTTATGTGACACACTGTTCTTCTGTACTGACTCTTCTGACATTGTCATTAACAGTGCTGAGAGCAATCTTTAGGAAATAGTGTATTTGGAGTAAAAAAGCTTTATTATTTGCATAGTGTTTTCTAGATAGAACAATGTGTGCAAGGTGGCTAGTGGCTTCCCAGGGACCTAACACGCTAATCATGAGAACTTGAATTTAAAATGTGTTCCCATAGATAGAAGTACACAAATTCCCAACCACACATAGATTGTTTGTATGCTTAGTGTAAGGAGCAGAGTTCTAGAGGACTCTGTTCTCAGGTTGCTCCCTGTATATGGAGGAAAATGATGGGAATGTGGATTATAATTGGATGGTTGTGGACATACACACGTACATGGGAGCAGAACATTATGAGGTTTTTCCTCCTAGGGACCCTTGGCAATCTCCAGGAGGGAGTAACCTCTGAGTGGATTCTTGATGAAAGAAGAGAAATAAGATAAGCACATAAACAATAGGAAGTTATATCAGGTGAGGTAAGAATTCACGTTGGCATTAAATTTACCCATGAACAATGGTCTTTCATTTTCAAGTAATGTCAGTGTTGCTTTGGTGTGCTGGGCTCAGGTACCGGAAAGGGAGACGGGGGACTGCTTTAATCCACAGTGCCTTGCATAAAGACTCTTTTTAAAGTTCAGTAGGTAAAAGCTATTTGCATACATGTATGTCTTTATTTACATACATGTTATTCATAGAATTCTCTTATATGTTCTACTTTCCCTCCTCCTGTCCTCCTTCTTATTTTTTTTTTTTTACCACCAACAAATCAGAATAATGGGTCCATTGTCTTTTACGGAAAGACAGGAGGGCTGAACAGTGTCAGTGTTGCAAGGTCACAGGTATCTTTATTTCCAGGGAAGTTTTGGGACTCATCTCCCCTGCCATCACCCTTAGGTTGAATTGCAGGTTGTAGATGGCATTTGTGATCTTGTTCCCCTGGTCGTTGTCAACATCTACTCAGTGACATTCATGGGAGTGTCTTGCTTATTCTCCATTCAGACTATTTCAGACATCCTATCAAATCTTTAAGTAAATCATTGGCTTCCTGTCAACTCTGACAAGACCCCAAGAATTTAAATACATCTTTTGATGCCATTTTTCCTCATTTCCAAAGCTCAAAAAGTCTTTGCCAGATACACATAGCCTGAACTACCTCTGAATTTTTATTTTTTATTCTTGCTTCTTTCAAATGCATGGCCACACATCATGTAGGGAAACTGCTTCACCGTACCTCATTTCTGTAGTTAGGGAGGTATAAGTCACTCAATTAACTGAAAGAAATTTTAGCCTGAATTAAAGAGAACATCTTAATCTAACGGAACTAGACATGCTGTCCCAATTGTTCTTCACACATTCCGCACAGGTGGACCCATGCTATAGGACCAGGAATTTGTAGCTGTGTGTGAAGTTCTTCACAGGGAACACAAACGGGAGGAGCTGTGTATGTGTCCATGTGGCTGGTCATGCTTTCCAGAGCTCTTGGGATAGTTGTAGGAAATTTTAAAAGTAAATACAAATATTCATTTCTATTCTTTCTTTCTAACATTAGATCATTCTGACTAAGTAAACCTTCAGACAGAAGAGCAACTACCCAGTTATGATAATTATTCTCCTGAATTAGAGTGATAGCCATGTCATATTATCATAATTCTCCAAACAGTAATGGCAAGCTTCAAATCACACCCATATTGGTTATCTTACTATGTGAATGGCTCACTGTCAAGCCTTAGGATGATAAAATTTTTCTCCATTACATTTCTCTTACTCTGCACATATTTTGTTGCCTCAGAAAATGATAATATATTCAGTCTGATGTGTTTGTGTTCCACTGCTCCATGATCTGAATATAGCTTTTTGAACATCTCCACAGTTTCTGATGCCATCTCCTGAGCAGTATGTAATTCTCCCTGGCTGTTTGATGGTAATGGGAACCGTACGTGTAACCGAGGAAAGTAAAACACAGCCCGGGGTGAGCAAGGCGCTATTTATCAAGGTATCTTACAACCTTGGTTTATGTTGTTATAAAACGTTACTGTGCATGCTCCGTAAGATTACATCCCCTAGAAATTTGTCATCCATTGTCAACATACTGTAAGGAAAAAAGAATGTGTATTATTCTAGTCAGCTTAATTTCATTCTGCATTTCTTTGCCCTCATTTTCAAAGAGACTATCAGGGACACTGTTTAATGGTGCCATCTGTTAGATTATGAACTGTACAGAATGAGCTAAGGAAGTATAGCAGAACGCTCCCTGAGCCCTGGCAGGTGGATGACAGGACACCCTGATGCATGGCTCCTGCCAGTGTGGAAACTCTCCCTCCATTATTACAGCAGATGATACTGTTGACAACCAATAACGTTACAGAATGGCTGACTCCAAAACAGTGACGGAGTGGGGAGGACATAAAATAGAATCACTTTCTACATGCAGTGGGTAACTGCCCTAATTTTAAACGGATTGCAAAGGCGCCTTTAAAACCATTAGCCCTGATGCTGGAGAGATGGCTCAGTGCTTAAAGAGCACTTAATACTCTTGCAGAGGACATGGGTTCAATTCCCAGCACCTACAAGGAAGCTCACAATTGCCTGCCACTCCAGTTCTGAGGAATCTGATGCCCTCTTCTGGCCTCTCCAGGCACTGCATGGGTGTGGCCCATGACATGTATGCAGTCAAAACACACAGACATAATAATAATAATAATAATAATAATAATAATAATAATAATAATAATATACCTTTAACTTCAGTTTTTCAGGCATCTGTGGCTGGGATAAGTATTTTTTTTTCTGTTACTCTCTGTTTTCTGTAATTACTGGGGGTTAGTGCTCCTAAAGTTTCAAAGAGCCGCCTCCTCGCATGTTTGAGGCACTTTGAACACATAGTTTATATGTACCCTTATGTTTTCTGACTATTGAAACTGGTTTCAGTGAAGCCGAGACTCATTCTCCTTACAGTGACTCTCACTGAAACACATGTTGTCACGGAGATTTTCAGAAGTATTTACCCTTTAAAATTGTGCATTAGTCCCAGGAGCTTAGGAGACTGGGGCAGGATTGTGCTTGAGAGTTCAAGGCCAGCATCCTGAGTGTCAGGCTTGGACTACATGCAAGAATCTTCTGAAATGGGTTGTTGGACCACTGATGACCTGAATAAAAGAATTGGTGGACACAAAACTACCACTGTCTCCTGAAAGATGTCCTCACATTCCTTGGCTCCAGAGTATTATCTACTACATTTTGAGCCTGTGACCTAGAGAAAATTGTTAAATTATCCAAAAATTGATTCTCCACATTTAATTTAATAACATGGACGTGTAGACTAATTCCAAGGCTTAAATGGAGTATTGTTTGTACATCATCATAGAGAACAAATGGCTAGATATTCTCTGCTCTATGGTGTTTGTTTCCAAAACATCCCTTGGGCCTGGGCCCTGTTGTTTCTAAGGTCTAGAACTCATTTCTCCGTTTTTATTTTCAAAGACCGGAGCTCATATGCACATTTCATTTTTTTTTTTCTGCCGTGTAGGGCATTTATCAGGATGCAGCAGTTTACTTGCATGAAATAACACCCTCCTGTGATTGCACTGCCAGTGTTGAGAAGAGAATCTATTGATGGCTCAAGAGTGTGAATAGCAGGGAGCATAAATGATCAGAACGACCCAGGAGAAATAGCCCAATGAAATTAGGCAAATGAAATTTTATACCGTGAGTGAAAATCAATGATTATAACAGAACCCCACATGAAGAGAAGCTCTTCTTCACTTAGAAATAGGGAGGAATTGTGTATCAGCATCGGCCAGCTCCTGGACCCTTATTTCTGTATTTCTATGACTTTCCATAATGCTAAATATAAAAATAAATAGTAGCCAAATGAGTTTCCTTTCTCACTGAATTTACTTGAGATTCAGATGGGAAAAAAAATCCACTAGATGCCTGCTCCTTACTATCTGTGTAAGGATGCTACAGTCAAAAAAGCTTTCATTTATGCTTCATTGATTATTTGGCCAGTAGGTTTAATAACTTGAGTACTTATTGGATGGATTGATTTGTATTGTCTGTTTAGAAGCTCTGTTGCTCTTTATGCCCTATGTCAAGTAGCACAAGTCACAGTTTAGAAATAGTAAAATAGGCACTGATTTATCTCCTGTGGGTAAAAATGATGTTTTTTTTAGAATGGTCTAGTTTAATTTAAAAACAAACTCCACTCGCAACTTGGTAGTATTATTTATGCTCCTAAAAGCCTAAGTTATTGTGTAATTATGGGACCAACCAATGCCATTACCATGTATGTTTATTGAAGTCTGTTGGAAGATAGTTTGATGATATCGAGAAAGGCTGGCTTTCAGATATAGACAGTGATATGAAATAACAATAAAAACATTAGAAAGCAAGATTCTATTATACTGTTTTCCATGTCTCTTTTGAATCTTGGTAACCTTATAAGTGTGCGACTATTCCTATTGTGACTGAGATAAATGATATGTAATTTAATGCTGTAACTTTTAAACTGTAGCTTTCCTTCCTCTGGAGATCATCCAGTCCGTGCGGTTGGTCATAGTGCCCATTGAGAGGGCTTTTGTGAAACTGTCTAGAAGTGACTTTGAAGTTGAAGAACCCTGTTCACTTCTAAATCCCATGACTGATAATTATTGAGAGTCTCTGGAGTGCTTCCAATACTGAGCAATTTCATGTGGCTCATCTTAATTTCATACATTAATAACAATTTGGCTTTCTTTTGTCTTACTGATTTCTCTTCAGTAATCAAAGCTACAGATTAGTTCTTTTTTTATTAGATATTTTCTTTATTTACATGTCATATGATATCTCCTTTCCCAGTTTCCCTTCTGAAAAAAAGGAAAAAAATAAAATAAAATAAAATAAAAAAACAAAAACAAAAAACAAAACAAGCTCCTGCTCCCTCCCACCTCCCCCTGCTCACCAACCCACCCTCTCCCGCTTCCTGGCCATGGCATTCCCCTACACTCGGGCATAGAACCTTCACAGGGCCTAGTTCTTAAAGTACAATCCTGGGTTCCTTAGGACTGAGTCTAACCTTCGAGATTTTCAAATATTATTTTGCAATCTTCAAAGAGAATTGCAACTAGTGATTTGATGGGCTTTCCTAATTTCTATGATATCATAAAGAAAGCTGTTGAATGTGTACCGGCCATGTCCTATTATAGAGGAGAGTTGTCATTTACCATGCATTACTAATTTTATCCTGGCTTCATTTACTGTCTGTGACAGCAAGAAATAAGCACGGAGTCTCTCAACTGTGCCGTAGTCTCGTGTACGGAGACTAAGATGATGTACAGTGGAGTATACTTAGAAAGCCCTAGGGACCCAACTTTCTAATTCATCCTACATGCTGCATTCAGTTGTCACTGCTTTTCCTTCCAAGGATCTTAGGAACAGGAATGAAATGACTGAAAAAAACAACCAATCAAAAACAAACAAAACCAAAACGAACTGGATAGTGGTTTGTTTTCTTTTTTTTTTTTTTTCTATGAATGAAAATAATGAAAGTCTATATGGCTCAACTGATGTTCAGGCATGTGTGTGTGTGTGTGTGTGTGTGTGTGTGTGTGTGTGTATTTGTGTGCATGCATTTAACTGTGTGTATAATGTATGCATATTTTGCATAGATTGATGTGAAAGTCCTCTGTTCATATACCGTAATAAAAATAACTTTTGTCATAACATCACTAGTGTGCTATTACTTTTCTCATAAGGAATCTGTCACATTCATTTTAAGTCAAAATGTAGCTGTAAGACACGCAGAAGCTGCAGGTTTTAAAAATGGTCTGTGGGTAAGAATAATGCTCTTCCAGTAGCTGTTCTGAGTATTGTATGCTAACTGAACTCCTGACGATTTCCTCATCTTACTCACAAGAATATTATCATCTCTATTACAAGTCTGGTTACTAGGTTTATTTATTTTTTGTTTGTTTATTTATTCATTTATTTACCTATATATTCATTCATTCATTCATTCATTCATTCATTCATTGGCATCCCACATAATACCAAATAGCAAGTATAAAGTTACACATCGGCAGGCCTATGTGTTGGGGGTAGGGGGTTCTTGAACTCTGATTTCTGGTTTTAAAATATAGGTTGTTAAGTCTTAAAATAAATGCTGCTATTTTGAGATGTCTCGCCTAAAAGACATTTGGAAATAGCATGAAAGGATTCCTAGATTGAAGGCTGCTACATGCCACAAGGGAAAATGTGTTTCGTGTGACAGTAATGTATTCACACAGGTTGAATCCACAGGGTCTTGAATCTGTGATGGAACTTATTGTAAAATAGCAACAGGCTCAGTGGTACAGGAGAAAGAATGCTGCTTTGTTGGTACTCTAAGCAGAAAAAGCCCTGTTTAAGGAGAGATTTTGATAAACCATGAATATACACTATGTATTAAATTGTATAGGATTCTCCTGACAACATTTAGAATATTAAATTTTCTGTCTTCTGCCAAATCTATACTATCCTAACAGTTGAAAAAGTTAAGAAACTTAAAAACTCAGGAAAACTTATAAATCTTATTGTCACTAATAGTTTTCTCATGCTGCAATCCGATGATACAAACCCAGGACACAGCTAGAGGAGAGAGGAATTTTACCTGGAGAGAGGGTGATATTTATAATGGTAATTACCTATTCATTCTGCTTTGAGGCCTTAAGAAATATGTGAACCAAAAATACAATGACATGTAGATACATTAATGAAATAAAGGGCACATTGTTGGGGCATGAAGAACCCTGAGGAGCTCTATATACATGGCTCAGGCATGATGGCATTCGGTAGAATCTAGTGGTTTGATGATGGATGAGTTTGACTGGAGAAATACACAAGAGGTTTCACTGAGAAAATGCAAAAGTAACAAAGCATTTCTGACAAATTTTTCTCTAAGGATACAATTTTTGTAAAAAGGTGAAAAAAAAAATCCTGATTTTCAGTGCGTAATAAAACACTAGCAGAATTCACAAGTTTAAGTTATGCAACCTGGTTTCATCTATTTTATTGCCTTCTCTTTCTGTCTCTGTCTACC
>JADRCD010219761.1:11167-23692 GCA_019843815.1 Montemys delectorum
TCTCTCTCTCTCCCCACTGTGTGTATGTATGTGGGCATGTGCACGTGTGTGCATGTTCCTGTGTATGCTCACAAGCACACATACATGAACAAAACAGACATTTCTGCTAATTTAGAGAAAAGACTTCTAGAAAATGCAAATGTTGTTAGCTACTTGATAGAAATGTGTGTGGTAGAGTTTACAGGTTTTATATTCCTAGCCTATTTTGTAGGAAAAGGAAATAGCATCAACTGGCTAAAAAAAAATGTCAATTTTTAGTCTTATTAAATCTTTGATATGATAAAGGAATTTATCTGTTCACTGTATCAACTTCCTAAAAATGAAGCAAGCATAAATATTTGAGGTAGATATTTGTGTATCAGTCATAATTAAAAAGCAACCCTTTTCTGCTAGAGGAAGGGTAATATACTATGACATTCCAAACACTGTTCATGTTTGCATTGGGATTAAAGGACAATGAATCCTAGTTTAGTTATACAAAATCTCTCATCTTACATTGAAAGTTGAGTCAAAACATTATCTCTTAAAACTTAATTAAATAAATAATATGCTGATGTTTGTATTGAACACTAATTTATATGAGTCTGGATAAATATGTATATATTATACACACATATATACATATACATAAAATAGGAGCAGAATTGTAGGTTTAAAATTTGAAACCATTAAAATGTAGCCAACATACTTGACATGTTCTCCCTGAACCATTGGACATAGTCTTTATCACTGTTTATTTTCCCCCAATCCTGGCTGTTACATGCTCCTAGTATATTTAAATCCTCTAAGCTTCCTTCTTATCAAAGATGGATATGAGAAAGAAAAGAAAAAAAAAGAAAAGAAGAGAAAAGAAAAGAAAAGAAAAGAAAGAAAGAAAGAAAGAAAGAGAAGAAAGGAAAAGAAGAAAGAAAGAAAGAAAGAAAGAAAGAAAGAAAGAAAGAAAGAAAGGAAGGAAGAAAAAGAAAGAAAGAAAGAGAAGAAAGAGAGAAAGAGAAAAAGAGAGAAAGAGAGAAAGAAAGAGAGAAAGTGAAGAAAAGCTGCTCTCTATGTATACAGTGTCTACTACTCCTGTGCATACTGTCTTGTTTCAAAGTGCCTGATCATTTCCTTAGGAGCTAAGGCATATGTCTTCCTTCTGCTTCCATGTCTCTCTTTGCAAAGTGCACATGGGAACTCTTATACTTCACATGAAATGACGCTTGACTGCAAAGGTCTCTGTAAATGTCTTCGCGTAGGGTACTTCCAAGGGAAGGTAAACCTTTGTTGACTGGTCCTGTAAAACACCATGGTCTGCCATCCTCTTAGCACAGATGTTCTAGTCAGCCGGTGGCACTAGCAAGGATTTTGACAGCTCACTCTGTCATTAACCATCTCTTTCCTTGACTTGGGTTTCCTTGAGAATCTTTTAACTTTCCTACTTCATAAGTGGACTGATAAAGACTATTTAAAGTTGTTCTTATCAAACCCTGTTGATCTACATACAGGCATGTAACAGCCCAGGCAGAGTGGGAAGGAGCTTTGAAGCATAGAACACTTGGGAAGAGTCTTTCTTCCTTGTATGTTAGAGGCGTATTGTCCAAATTTGTACTGAAATAATAAACCAATTGGACACCCTGAAAGAAGTATTAATAACAAAACAGCAGCCATTGCTAGACAATTTGGTCTTCATGTTAAATGAATTGTCCTTATGTTGGACAATGTTTATAGTGATGATCATGCAAAATATTTCATGCAATTGAGCTGGACTTGCACTTCACTAAAATCAAGACACTCAATTTACCTTCCCCCCTTTTTTTTCTATGAATTTTCTTAGGGATGGAAGTTTGATTCTGTTGCCTTTTCCATTCAGTTAGTTACTATGAAACCCAGTCCCACTTTGGCTGCCTACTCTTGCCTCTCCAGTTTCTGCTGTACCTTCATACTATAAGCCAAATTAAAAAAAATAGTTAATCAACTATATGACATTTAGTCCACAAATCGTTAAAAGAATGACTTCCATTTATTCTATCTTTCCTATAACCTAGTCTCTGATCAAATTAAGGAATGAGAGATTGTCCTGAATATTACATAAAGTCACATACACACACACCATAGACTTTCAGTTTACCTCTGAGCCATGCCCCCAGCCCTATTACCTAACAGTTTGAATTCCAGTTCCATTGTAAGTATATTGGAAAAGCCATTACAGACTTTGGTGATGTGACATGAGCTACTGACCTGACAATTTTGTGTTTTAATGCATTCATATATTTAACTTATGATGGATTAAAAAGAAATGCATGGACAATTTTCTTGCCACCTCTCCAAATACAATGAATAACTATTGATATAGCACTTATGTGGTATTCAATATGACAGGACATCCAGATGTGATTTAAATATAAAGATGGGTGGGTTTAAATTTCAAGTAAATAACATTAACTTACAAGAGGGATTCAAGTTGGAGCTGAGATGTCTTGACATTGGTTACCCTCAGATGTTGAAATGTAAGTGCATTTTATATTTTTGGTTGTGAGCCTAGTCTTTAACGGCTGAGCCATCTTTTTATAGCAGAGCAGTGGTGGTGCATGTCTTTAATCCCAGCACATGGGAGGCAGAGGCAGGCAGGTTTATGAGTTTGAGGGCAACCTGGTCTACAGAGTGAGTTCCAGGACAGCCAGGGCTATACAGAGAAACCCTTCTCGGAAAACCAAAGAAAATGCATTTTATTTAGTAGTGTCTGGATTGATTTTCCTACTCACTATCCCTGACACTCATTCACCCATTTTCATTTTACTTTGATATTATTCTCCCTTAAATGATATGTAAGTCAATGTCTTTGTTATTTTAGAAAGAATATGGTATGTTTGAGCCATAATTTCTTTCATGATTGAACTGTTTAACTGAGATTTCCTAGTAATTGCAGCCTTTCACAAGAAGGAAGGACTGCATAGTACTGGAGGTTTAAGCTGGCGACTTGCACAGACAGGCATGTGCCATACTAGTGAGGGACCAGTGGGGAGAAAAGGTAAGCCCTGGAGCAGGCACAGGTACTCACCATTTTGCTTTCCACTACCCTACTTAGCTTTCTCCTAGGAAGAAGGAAATGCGTCTGCTCAGAGCTGCTCTGCCATCCCCTGACTGCTTTGGCAGCTGAGCAGCTACTGTCAAGGCTACCACTGTCAATTCAGGTTTCCTTTTTACAGCCTGACCTGGAGTGAAGGGGAAATTTGATCACTTCTGGTTCCCTTCCCTGATCAGGAAATGAAAGGGCAGTGGAATCTTCTATCCTGGGACTTGTGGGACCAGGGCAGGACAAAGACAGCAGGGACAAGGGGTGATTTCATGCTGTGTGGAACCCACATTGGTGGAATTCATTTCAGCTGCGCAGATAAAAGTTTGCAGTGAGAGACCATTCAGAGCCAAGACATCGTACACATATGGGAGGGTACTAATCTAAGTCTGTAGTCAGTCATAGTAAGGAGTGCTTATGTGAATTTCAAGTGAGAATTATTTTGTCCCTGTGCCTTTGTAACTATGGGTTGTTAGGATTTTATTAGAGATATAAAAAAAATACATTTATCTTGCTAAACAGTGACAAGACAATGACAGAATGCCAATCTTAGGATACTGTTGAGGTTTCATCCCCCTGCCTTGTGATTTTGGGGGATAGTTGCATCAGCAATAAATAGGATCACCAGAGTTTTTTGTGACCAGGCTGTTTTCTTTTGAATATTTTGTCCAGATTGAATTTTGGAGTCAAGTTAATTGAATGTGACAGGGAGTCTCGGTGGTATTTATCAGATGTGGCTGTGCTCATTGTGTTTACTCTAGAATTCTTTAAACAGTCTTCCTCCAAATGGGCATATCATCTTTCAACCTTACAGAAAATCAGGAGCTGAAAGTGACAAGCTTTCACACCAAATCAGAAGGCATTTCTACTGTTCTCTCTGGCCTCTCGTATTGACAGCCATAATCCAGGGCACAGAGAGTTGTCATTTCAGTGCAGGCGTGATATTGCTGCCCTTTCAAAGATGTTTGCTGGCTTCGGTGCCAAGTTTCTATTGAACACTAAAGATAAAGGAGCTAGGTTTTTATAGACTGCAAAACCCAACTTTAGATTAGAATCAATGTGGGGATATTGTAAATAACCCAAAAATGCATACGGAACTGAACGTGTAATAACTCAGCTCCTTTCTTCTCTTATACCATGAGAATCCTTGGTTGTGCTTTCTCATCTCAATGTGAACATGGTGTTATAAGCAGATAAATGGCTTTACATTTAGAGATTTATTGCTTATTTAAATTTTTCATTGATATGCTTTAATTTGTACAATTAAATGAAGAAGCAACGAATGGAGTGCATTATGTATTTTTCTTTATTGTCTTGTCCTGTAATGCCTCATTTGAGGCAAGGTCTCATGTATGCTAGAATGGCTCCAACTTCCTACATTATCAGGGCAGGCGTTGAACTCTTGACCTTCCTTCCTCTACCTAACAAATGCTGATTCATAATCCTGTACCACTATGCTGCCAGTGTGAATGACTTTGAAGCATACTTTGTATTTTCCCTTCAATTTCCATTGTTTTTGGAAAAAAAAAAAGGAAATTGTTATAAAATAAACTGATTAGACTTTCTCTGAAATCTGTGCTACAACAGGAGTTCAGGCCTTGAACGTATTGCTGCCATTAGCAACCTCCAGTAACCCTGTCTCTAGAAGATGCTTGATTTAGATTCTCAGCCTTTGTTTGAGTGATCTAAATTGATAACGGGAGATTTTTGGTCCAGATCCTGGTTAAAGATTTAGAACCATGCTTTTCTTCCTATGTTTTTAGCAAGGTTGAAGTGGTTTAAAATGCAAAGCTATACTTGAGTCAGAAGGCTGGCATGCTTCTACCAATGGACATGTCACTTGAAGACTCCCATGATGTTAACTTGGGGTCAGCTAGCTTGTCTGTATAATGTAAGTATTCTAGCATTTCTTTCAAAATGAAACTTACTACATTCTTGTATATATATACATTTCAGAAGTACTCAAACTCTATTAACCAAAACTTGTAGACTGGACTGGTGAGGGTATTGAATTATTAGAGATCTGAGACCTCATTATTGTGATACGCCATTCCTTATACAAATCGGCAAGGTACAAAACGTAAGGCAATCCTGTTGTTAGAGCTTGGTAAAGATGCTTATGTAATCTCTGTGATCTTTCCTTCTATTGATTGACATGTCCTAAGGCTATATCAACAATTAGTTTCCCCCAAAGGGTAGAATTAAAGGTATCCACTATTCATCTGGTATTCTTTCCATGATGGTGTCCCTGTGGTAGCAAGGAGGAAATTCTAGCAAATGGAGTGGCTTGGGACGACAGGGGCAGAGCTAGAGAGTTGCATTTGTCTGACTCCTTGTGCATGTGCTGTCTGAAGAACAGCGTCAGCACCTTCTTTGCTTATCAAGTGTTCTATGATAGGACTTGTCAAAGCATCCAGTGACTCCTGTTCCCCGGGGTGGTGATGTAAACCATGTGTCCAGAAACTCCATTACTTTGCATTCTATTAAACAACAACATGAGCCTGTGCTTATAGGGTTAAGGGGAGGCATTTACAATTCATTGGCTAGCTCAGATATTTTGAAAATGGACACTACTTGAATGTGACTGCTATATAATAGCAATATACTGGGACGATAGCAAACTTTTGGAAACCACTAAACATCAGTGGCTCCATAATGGCATTGGATAGATACATGGACAATATTGATAATGGGTTGCAGTGTCTCCCAGTTATCCTGTGGTTCTGTGTTTTCTCACTTCTGTGACTTTACTCATGCCGTACGTACGTAAAGGGTTTTCTCTTCTTTGCTTATCTGAGCGCTGCTTCGTCTTCAAAGCTTGTCTCCCATGGCTTATCTCCCAAGAATTCCCAGGCTTCTTTAAATGAGAGTAGCTTCTTTCTCATCTGAGCTCATATATATTTTTTTTAACCAATTACAACTATTTTCCTGAATGCTCAGTGGCTACTCTGCTTACTTTTATGTACTCATTTTATAGTTATTATTCCAATCGTTGCCATTAGCTTTTCAAGCCAATTACACATTATCTTCCCAACCAAGATGTAGAAGCCAAGCAGAAAAGTCTTAAGATGTTTGTACCATCGGCATACTCATATCCCAAGTTCATGGAGAGGGACTGTATTAAGCATGGGTTGATTTCCTTAGTAAAATGATATCAATGGACAAGGAAAACAGCAAATTTTGATGTTACTCTGTTTTTCCTTTGTTCTGTTCACAGCTAGGCACAAATTTATATTCATAGCTAGGCACAGAGTAAATTCGTGCCTGAGGCTTGGTAAACATATGATAATTAGAAAATCCTTTGGGTGCACAGAAATGTACTCCATTGCTTTCCATTCTTCTCATTAAATGACATGTATTATTCTGTGTGCTGGATACTTAGTATATATAAATTTACTTACCCTTCATGGGTGATCAAGAGGCTCCAAGGGTTCAGGTTTGAATACTGTGTGCCTTAGTCAGTGATGGGAGAACTTGAATTTGAGTATGGGCCTGAGTAAGTATGAAGAGGAAACTTTCTGTCACTCATTGCTTTCCTGCATGTAGTTTTAAGTACAAGGTTATCCACACTTCAGATTTAGCTTTCCAATCTTTGGTCATTCTTTGCACTGATTGACAAGGGGTTTCCTCTGGACATCTGTCTCTGTCTAAGTCCTCCTTTTAGAAGTTTGGAATTCCTAGTACAACACAATTGTCACCTACAGCCTTCCATAGGGAAGTTCCTATCAATTATAACTGACCACATATATAATGGGACATATTAAAAGCCTAGTATTTTAATCACAGGATGATAGGTAGCTTTCATCTCTCTTCAAAGAAGCTTCTTTGTTTTCGGCAGCAGGAGACCATTACTGGAAGCCACAGCTGGTCCACATGCAGAGAAAAGTAATTGGCCATGAGGTGTCCAGGCCCGGCTGATACATTTATATGGGAATCCCTACATGCAGAGCTTAGGGAACATATCAGAAGGGAGGCTGTGAAATTGTGTCTTCTAGATATGACAGGAAGGTTACACCCATGTAATCTCAACAATATGACTGCCTAAACAAGACCTGCTCAGTGACACCAGTTGACTTGCCAACAGAGATGAGAGAAAACTCATGGGACTCCGCCCTGAGATGAAGAGATGCAGGCAACTAATTAGTTCAAAGAGAGGGAGAATCAAACTTCCCAGAAAGGAGCAACTTAAAGGTTTATGCAATAACAAGTGGTCAGCCGTGAACATACACATGCAAGCAACATTAAAAGGATTCGAGAAGTTTTATTTATATAATTATTCACTGTGTGCACACACATATGTAGAAATAATAATTAAAGATAAAAGAAGCATGTATTGGAGGCAGGACATGGGGCATTGGACAAAGGAGAGAGAATGGGAGCATGCTGTAATTAAATTTTAATTAAAAATAAATGTCAGAAGTTAATGATCTTAAGGGGGAGAAAAAGATTTGAAGAAAAGCAAAGGGGTTATTCCCTTCTCTAGCCTGCTATACCACAACGCATCAGCTACTACACATACACACATATAACACATATACCTAGAAGAAAAAACAGTTTTATTTTTATTCGACTTCAATTATATATTTTTGTATTTATTTTTTATTGTTGTATGACCCTTTGCTGATCAAATGAAGAGGTGGCTTACATCTGCTCAGCTAATTCCTGACTCCTGTGTGGATTTCCTTATGCCTTATGATGATTTGACAGTCTCTCTGTGGTGAAGGAGTCAGTGCGTTACCTAAGCACAGAAAAATGTCTCCACTCCTTCAGTTGGGTGCGCCAGTTCTTTCAGCTGTTGAAGAAACAGGGGGATTGTTGAGCAGTGACAGCATGGGTAAGTCGGGTGCCACGGCTTCTATTCTGGGACTCCTCGCTTGCTACTTTAGGTGACTTTCTCTGTAGTCAGATGTGTCCTCATCTGGTTTCTAAAGAAGCAGACTGTTATTGGGATTGGCATGATCCCTTTGACCATTCCCAGGGTGATGCTGCCTCAAGCTTCTAGACTTCTAAACTATCTCTAGGGGTCTGGTGGAGTGACGTGAGCTGTCAATGGCCTTTGGTGCATCAATCCTTCTTCATTTTTCTTTTTATTTGGATTTTAGCAGTCATTCCAATTTGGGTGTGCACAGGGACTACATTGTGATTGTGCTTGATTCATAAGAAACCCTATCACAATGTGGGAGGCCCTAAGGGTTAATGCTTTTAAAATATGCCCCAGGAAACTGAACTGTGCTTACCTTGATGAGCACCTTTGGCTGACGTCATTAACCAAGAAGAGATCATTCAGTATTTGGCTCATGACTGCCAGATTTTTCTGTTACTACAACAATAGCGTTAATAGGTGCTTTTCAGAACAATCAGTTACGCTAGAGTTTCTGAGAAACACCCAATGTGTTTTGTGCACATAGGCCTCAAGGAAGAATGAGTTTGTTTAGTAAACAGCCCTTTATGTGACAGAATCAGGGACAGTTCTGTTCTTCTCAAATGTTAATGCAGAGAGATTGCCAAGGATGGCGAATGGGGCTGTAGGGGTATTGGTCCTGCCATGGGCCTATCTTCAGATATCTTTTCTATAGTCATCATAATAGAAATGTTGTGGTGCCTTGTTTAGACCTTGTTCAGTTCTCTTCATTTCTGCTGCTCTATGACAATCCAACATTTGCTTCTGTCCTTTAAATAAACTGAAGCTTGCCTTGCGGAGTGGAGAGGAGTACAGCCCCATGGCTCTTATTAAGTCATCTCTTCACATGGAAATGTGTTCCAGGTTTTCTCATTTGGGTACAATTCCTTCTCCTAAATTTCAGAACTGTATTTTGATTGGTGGTTTATGAGGAAGCTGCGATGTCCCCATTGACTACTTTGCTTTCTTCTCAAACAGCCATTATCCCAAATGGAATATTTTTCTAGTAGTTGAATGACACTTTTTTAGTCTCTGTTTGAGAAAAAAAGAAATAAAACCCTGCTAGGACAATCCAAGCAATGCAGAAAACCAAGTTTTTGGCTACCTTCCAAGAGTAAAGCAGGTCAATACCAACAACAGGAGGATTCATTTTCACTCAGATCTCTGGATACCACCTACACGTGTTACAAATTCACCCAGCATAAAAGTCCTGTGGCTTGGATAAGCAAATACTTTTTCTGTGGCTTTTAGTAAGTTATCACATGTGGTTTCTATGCTCATCATAGGCATACACATCTTGTTCCTGTTACCGATTCTAATACAAAACTTGGAATGGCTAGGTAGGATGACCAGGGAAGTAGTTGAGCTGGCCAGATTCACACTTACCAACAGTGTGTGTTTGTCTCCAATGCTTGTCATCGGACATTTGCAATCTGAAGTTGAGAAACTCAGAACCAAATGATCCTCCACAGCAGTCATATGTTTGAAACAGGATTGGTGTTACTTTGCACAAAACATCGTAGGTTCTGCTATGTCTTCATCATTATGATGGAATATGTATGCTGCATAAGAGGGGATTCTGTACCTGCAAATTCCAATCCCCCTATTCCAAGATTAATAGTTTAATCACTCCTTATTGAAATAGTTCTTACAACTCCAATGCATCTTTTTGATTCATTGTCATCTTAAAAGTGGTGTTTCTCTCTCTCTCTCTCTCTCTCTCTCTCTCTCTCTCTCTCTCTCTCTCTCTCTCTCTTCTCTCTCTTTTTTGAGGTATTTTTTGAGACAGAGTTTCTCTGTATAGTCCTGGCTGTCCTGGAACTTACTCTGTAGACCAGGCTGGCCTCGAACTCAGAAATCTGCCTGCCTCTGTCTCCCAAGCGCTGGGATTAAAGGCGTGTGCCACCACCGCCCGGTGGTATTTTTCAAAGAAAATTTAAGGTATTTATTTTATGTACTACAGGTATTCCAGAATTCACCCTTTTAGTAACTGTATATTAGATTGAAAATAGGGAAAAATAATATATACCTTTGGCATATCAACTCAGGATTAGCAGACATACATGGAGTAATGGAAGATGAACAATTAGGATCTCTGAGGCCCCAAGCTAGCATGTTTTATGGTCTGTGTAGAAAATCCTTTGCTATGTGTGTTTTCCATGGGTACAATGTACTAGTGAATAAAGACTATATTCTTCACACTTCGAGGCTCCATGTAGGAAGTGCACACTGAGATTGTTTAGAAGCAAAGGCAAAGGGCCTTTTAGATAACTTCTAATTAGAAGACCCCAGTGCTAGATAACTCCCACTTCTGGTTGTCAGGTGTTGATAACAATAGAAGTGGTACCTTCACTTCCTGCACTGAGCTATGGGAAGCATTAGAGCGAATAGCAGCTCCCAGCCTAGGACACAGCCAGGCAGGAGGACAGGCTTTAAAGACTCAGCAAACCTTTATATTGCGTTGTCACTTGAGAGATCACACTTTAGAATTGGAATAGATGCTTGCTGTATGAACCCATGAGCCTATGGACTTATTTGCTGTGTTATCCTATAATTAATGGTCTAGTGTAGGACTCACAATGAACACCATGAGAGGAAAAAATACATAATCTGTGCAATGCGTGAAAATCTGACTGACAGGAGCCTCAGAAACTCATGACCATGACCATAACTCAGTTACTCAATTCTGTTTGTATTCAGTGTTATTTTTTTTAAAAAAACTGCATATGTTTTCTTATTTTTTCTTGACAAATACTATGTAATTTTGTTATGACAGTTACCTCCAAATACCTCAAAGTATTTCACCATTTCCTTCTGTTGGAGCATAGGAGTAAAGGCATTCTGCTTTGTTCGAAAGCATTTGCTGTCTCCAAACACTAGACAGCATGACTTACATTTATAATGTGATAAAACACTACCGTTGCTTGCTGTTTGTGGCTTGCAAACATGGAATTTTACATGTTATTAAAAGCTTTCAGCACCCTTTCATCTCTGAAGAATAATCAGCATATTACTTGCCTCTAGCTTTCTTCCAAGGAAACCTAAAAACAGTGTTTTTCTTGTTTCTCAAAACTCTGATTCTAAATGCAGAGGCAGTGCACACTGGTCATGTTGTTTAGGACTAAGTTAACACGCTATTTGTCATTTTTATTTTTGTTTCCAAACTCATTTTCAGCTTTAAATCTCTCCTTGGCTAAAACTAATTGCCTGCTCAGTGGTGAAAATTTCTCGGCTCATAGGGGAGACGGTAGCATAAATGGAATTTAGAAGCTTCTCTGATATACCTGCAAGAGCACTTACTGCAGAGGTCAGAGTGGAACTGATGAGTCTGCAGCAAGATGCACACCATGGACATGGATTTCTTACTGTCTGCATTTGCTTTCTCTTTCTGTAGAGAAAAAGTAGAAAGCTAGCTCTGTCAATGTTCTTAAATATTATTATTCTTCTAAATATAGTGCTGGACATTTGTCAGTGGACTGTAAAGCTCTTGTTAAAAATAAAATGGAAATTCAAATCTCAAAATAAATCCAGAGCAATCTGCAATGCTTAAGCACTTGCACTTTTCTTTGAGAGCTGGTTGAGTCTATGGCCCATGGAATTCCATTGTGGGTCACCCCACTTAAGTATTTGTTCACAGGCTGTCAAATCTTTTAATTCTCAGGTCTCCTTTTGATGCTTCAGGAGAATACTACAAAACAAAATTGATTTTTTTTTTTAGAATTTATTTTTATATTCTGTCAATATATATAAAAATGCAGGAGAGGAAGCAAAATGAATCATTGCAAATGACGTATGAATCCATTTCCCTCTGCAAGGCTGTAGCAAAACTCCTGTTGACTTTGGAAATGAGTGCAGTTATAGATAGGATTCTAGTGGTGGGCTCACTGCTGCTGCGAGATGTATGGATTTTTACTAATTCCCGACAGCCACACACTTATCCATGTTCACTTCCTAGGCTGCATACTGTCTTGTGTGTGTTTATTATTCTCTGAGGACCATGCCCAGCCTCCAGAGTGTGCTTTCCTTCCTTGACTGTCAGTAGGACATGCAGGAGAAAGTGGAGGATAGGCTTGGGGCTTCATTGAGCAGAAGGTCATCAGTATCCTTAGAGAGATTCTCAAAAGTGAATTGAGAGTGAATGGTCCAACATTTTTTTTTTCCTGTTGGGATCTGTATTACTTTCTCTTGCCATCTCTACATGAAAGGACACTCAACCCATTATTTCAAACAATGTTTTGAACTTGTTTTCTTTTTCCTCTCTCAGCTCTACACGTAACCATCCAGAAAGCTGCAAAACACTTCACTGCTGTGGCTTTGGTGGCAGAATAGTAGAGGCTCACAGCCATCCATTGGACTGAGTACAGGGTCCCCAATGAAGGAGCTAGAGAAAGGACTCAAGGAGCTGAAGGGTTTGCAGCCCCTTAGGAGGAACAACAATATGAACTAACTAGTACCCTCAGAGTTCCCAGGGACTAAAACTCCAACCAAAGAGTACACATGGTGGGACTAATGGCTCCAGCAACATGTGTATAGCAGAGGATGGCTTAGTCAGTCATCAGTGGGAGGAGAGGCC
>JADRCD010219763.1:459-14884 GCA_019843815.1 Montemys delectorum
TCCTTCAGTCCTTTCTCTAACTCCTCCACTGGGGACCCTGTGCTCACGCCAATGGTTGGCTACAAGCATCCACCTCTGTACTTGTCAGGCTCTGGCAGAACCTCTCAGGAGACAGCTATATCAGGTTCCTGTCAGCAGGCACTTCTTGGTATCCACAATAGTGTCTGGTTTTGGTGTCTGTATATGGGATCCCCAGGTGGGGCAATCTTTGGATGGTCTTTCCTTCAGTCTTGGCTCCACACTTTGGTCTTCCTTTTTCTTGAATTTCATGTGGTCTGTGAATTGTATCTTGGGTATTCGGAGCCTTTGGGCTAATATCCACTTATCAGTGTGTTCTTTTTTGACTGGTTACCTCACTCAGGAGGATATTTTCTAGTTCCATCCACTTGCCCAAGAATTTCATGAATCCATTGTTTTTAATAGCTGAGTAGTACTCCATTGTGTAAATGTACCTCATTTTCTGTATCCATTCCTCTGTTGAAGGACATTTGGGTTCTTTCCAGCTTCTGGCTATTATAAATATGTTGGAACATCTTTTTGGTATATGCCCAGGAGTGGTATAGCTGGGTCCTCAGGTAGTACTATGTCCAGTTTTCTGAGGAACTGACAGATTGAGTTCCACAGTGATTGTACCAGCTTGCAATCCCACCTGGCTCCAGCTGTATATGTAGCAGAGGATGGCCCTGTAGGGCATCAATGGGAGGAAAAGCCCTTGTCCTATGAAGGCTCGATGCCCCAGTGTAGGGGAATGCTAGAGGTGGAAGGCAGGAGTGGGTAGGTGGGTGGGAGAGCACCCTCATAGAAGCAGGGGGAGGAAGAATAGGATAGGGGATTTCCAGAGGGGAAAGGCGATAAGATTTGAAATGTAAATAAAATATCCGATAAAAAAAAATGTACAGGTTAGTGAGAAAAGCAGATACAAGGAAGGGTCCAGTGTTAGAGATGACCACATTTCTGGGACTCTCATGTTTTAAGATACTCCTGAAGAATTTCATAGCATTCCCCAAGTCAAGAATTTATGACAAGAGAACATGAAGAAAGAAAACATTGCAGGCAAACAAACTTATTGACAGAAGTGTAGTTAGAACATAGGGAGTGAGAAAGGGTAATAGATTGAAGGTGATATCAGCAAGGTTCTATTAGTTGTCCCTGGAGTCTGACACCTTTACTGAAATAAAATGGAGAGAACCATTTCCACTTCCACTTCCACTTCCACTTCCACTTCCATCCAACTGCTCAGACATGTTAGAAAGAAAGCCATGGCATTATCAATGCTGAGTTGAGAGACTTTGAAGAAGGGAAAGTTGGGCATCCGCACAGTTGTCAATCTCATTCCTTATTTTGGAACTCCAGCAAAAAATATTGTGGTATGCCCTTGGGCAAAAGCAGTTTACCTCAAAATGTTCTTTCTACCTTGACAAATACTCTGAAGGTCAGCATTTGGCCTCACCAGAGTAGACTTAACACTCGTCTGTCCCACCTAGTCCATGAAGCCTTTGCAAGTTCTTCTTCTCAGTCCTCCTTCTGACCAGCCTCAGTGGTTGGATTCGGTTCTCTTCCTCTCGAAGAGCCCATTTGCATCCCTGACATATGTCCGAATTAAAATAATCAGAGAACGGCTTCCTGGGTCAGTTCTGAGAGACGACCTAATTAGCTAAATTCTGAAGATGTGAGATTTGGATTAAAAGGGGCTAATTGGGCAAATGAACTTAGATGTAATCTCAGTATCCAGCTCTGATTTCTCAGCCTCTGCTTCTGGTGCTTCTGCATCCCATAAACTCCATGGTGCTAATTGCTATACGATGAGCTGAGCTGAATACAGCATGCTGATTAGAAAATGTGCTGGCCTGCAAGCATGTCCAGTATGAGCTGAAAGCATCAGAGTGCAATCTTTGGGTCAGCCTTATTAGTAAGGTTGGGCTTTTTCCCTCCAATTTTGACTCTTATTACTTCAAAGGACATGTATGTATATTACCCACTAAGAATTACAGGCTTGAAATATTTGAAAGTTATGATATGCAACACATCTGTGTCTAAGAGTATTTGTTTATGAATATGTCTCTCCTTCTGGTACTTATACTGAAATTTCCCTTGGGTGAGTAAACTTTATCGGGATCTATTGAGAATATCAGGTAGAGTTGACATGCTATTCTTTTTTAAATACATTTATATTTAATAATTGAGAATTTCATATGTACACAATGTGCTTTGATCAAATCAGTTTTCTGTCAAACTTCACCCATACCCCCACCACTTTCCCTTACAGATATTCTTTGTTTTAATCCTTGGAACCTAATTAGTACTGCCAGGATGTGCATGGATTAAGCTTTTTGGATATTGTATACTGGGTGAGACTTGAATAGAAGTCATTCGTTTTGAGTAAGAGCCTTACTGTGCATTCTAGGCTGGACTTGAACTTGACTCGACCTCCTAGCCCTGGGATTATGGACAAAGGCTTCTGCGCCTAGCTCATAGATGGCAAATATCTTCACAACTTCTCTAAACCCTCCATGAAGAAATGAGCTGTATGACAATTAGTGAACAATGATGAGCTGTTTAAATTCAGTTTAGTGAAAAATTCTGGATCAAGTGAACATAATTCTAAAGCATCTTTACAACCCCACAAGAGCTCCCATTTTTATATCCCTAATTGTAATACTAGAGATGAATCCCAGGGCTATGAACGAGCTGGCCAAGGGCCCTACCCCTGAGCTATGTATTCAGCCCTAACTATTCCAAATAAAACATTTTCATGAAACAAAATTTAAGCGGCCCAGATATTTTTTAAAAATGTCTATAAATTATCTGGTATTCCTTCCTCCAGAATGCGAAGCCTAAATCTTCTTCCTGTACATGTGAGCTAGGTTTAGTACATCACTTTTAGTGAATAAAATACTGCAAGGTGAGCCTGTACAACCAGACTGTTACAAGGGCTGCAGAGTTAGCCCTGTCCTCTTGATCTGTGGGAAGCCAGTGGCCATTTCATGAGGACCTCCAAAGAGATCAAAATGCTAAGGAACCGAGCCCTGAATCTGCCATCCAGCAAGCAATTGAGGCATCATGCCAACAACTATACTGTGCGCATAGAAGCTGACCCCCCAGCTATAGACCAATTGGCAGAACTCTGCAGCTGAAGCCAACTTGAGACTGTAACTTTGAGCACATCCCAAGCCAGGACCATCTAGCTTAGTCACTCCCAACGTCCACACTGGTGGAAACTGTGAGATGGATGGTTGTTGTGTTTGACTGTAACAATGTCAGGAATGTCTTCAGAGGACTTAATAACTCCATAGCTAGCCAGCCATGTGCACCTTTAATCCCAGCACTTGGGAGGCGGAGACAGGGAGACCTCTATGAGTTTGAGGCCAGCCTGGTCTACAAAGCAACTTCAGGACAACCAGGGCTACACAGAGTAACCCTGTCTTGAAAAACCAAAAAGAAAAGAGAAAACTCCATAGCTATCAAAATTGCTCACTCTCTTATACAGTTCATCACCCAAGAAATACTTAATGGTTTTAAAGAAAAACATGTTTTTAGGCTTCATGTAATATGCATTTAAAAAAAAAACATACATATGCATTTAAAAAAAAAAACATACATTTGAGTCTGGCTCAAGGATGACATTCTCAAACATAAAATAGGATTTTACCCGAGAAAGAAGGTATGTTTTATAAATTGCTTAAACAAACTGTAGCACTCCTTTGGGATGTAAACGGTTCTGAGACTCAACAGCTCTCCTGTCCTAACTTTGCCTTTTCCTTTGTCACTGGCCAGCTCATGCTTGGCTCTGCCAAAGAAAAATGTAGAGAACATGAGTGCCCTGCCCTGTCCCTTTTTCTTAGGGCTATTACTAGAAAAGTTTATCCAGCAGATTCTTTGTCTTGATCAATGACTCCTGATATCGTGAAATCAGCCCTATAAATTCAGATTGTTCTGGGACGTGTGTTTAACTCCATGAGACTCACTGAGTAAGGAGCTAAGTTATCACTTCCCCAGATCAGTGGGAGGCGCAGGAGCTTCCTGGTCTTGTTACCATTCAGGAAAGGAGGCCAAGTATTAACTCCCTGGGTGCTTAGTAAGATAGGAAGCTCTTGTGTCTGCAGTCACTTGTAAATGAACCGTGAGCAGGAGATTGAGTGGTCTATGTGCCTTCTGAGGGCCTCCACATGGTAGGATCATCCCAGAGGTTAAAAAAAAAAATCCTGAGCTGAAGAGTCAGATTCTATTCCATAACTCTGTAATGAATAAATCTGGCCTCATTTATCAGAGGTCACCTTTCCTTCATCAGTATTTCTGCCTCATATTAATAGGTGGCAAAGCAAATGACACACTGTTGTCCCAGCTTGTCAGCTACAAATAACTTCCAGGTTATCCTTTCCAGAGGGAAGGACACCAGGCCTCTCTCTCCCTCAGGCGAAAGCGTGGAAGAAAATGCCAGTGTTGTGGTCAAGCTGCTAATCAGACGTCCTGAGTGCTTTGGCCCAGCTCTGAGGGGTGAAGGAGGAAACGGACTGCTGGCAGCTATGCAGGGTGCTATTAAGATCTCAGAGAACCCCGCCCTCGATCTTCCTTCCCAGGGTTATAAGGCAGAAGTGTAAGTGAATTTACCCCAGCATGTGTGCCATTGGTGGGCTGACAAATACTGTCGGCCGATGAATCGATGAATCGCTAGGGTGGGTCGATAACTTTGCCTGGTAGAAAGAGCAGATGTTTTATGGTGGTTAGAACGCTTAAAACCACTTAGTCAGGCCCGTGATTGTTTTGACTTGTCCAGAGAGCTGAGGGATCGGTAGCAGCTTCTTCCATTTCTTAAGACCGCTCAGCACAGCTGGCAAACCACTGAGGTGGCAAAGCTGTCTGGTTTCCACAACCCCTGCCTACATCACTGTCCCAGGAGGACTGCTCAGGGAAGGGTTTTGAATGTTTGGATTCCTTGCAGACTGGTTGTGGAATTTAAAAGTTCAGAGTCTAGTGGGTGTAGTATCTGATCGCCTTGTTACTTTCCCCCTACCATGTCCAGTATCCATTTGCCTTTATTTTATATGCCCCATAGTCTACAGACTGTGCGGAACCCGGCAGAGTTGACCCTCCAGCCAGTTGGCTTTTCATTTCCCCTTCCTCATCAGTTCTGAGAGATGACTTAGTAGACCAGAGAGAGCTCAAAATATATTTGTCTCAACTTTCTTATATAGCATGAGATAAAACTAAGACCCGAAGTAATATAGCTTGTCAACTTCAGAGCCAGGATGTTAATACAGCTGTCCTGACTCCTTGTCCAGCTGGCTTTCTGTGTACACTCAAAGAGGAAGAAGGGATGAGTAGTAGATAGTATCTAAATTCATGTTTCTAGGTTCATGGGATCCTGGAGCTTTTGTGAAAAAATAAAAATATTTGGCCCCTTCAAGCTTAGTGAATAAAACCACTTCGCCAGCCCCTGAAGGGGAGAGTTGTGAGGGGAAGTTTATTCAACCAGAGTGAGGCGTTCTTTTTAAGCAGTGCCTGCCGCTAAGCAAGGCAGTCTCTCACACGCCTTCCCCATGTTGATTCTTTCTCCGCAGCACACAGGATGACGAAGAGGAGGAAGAGATTGTGCATATGGGCAACGCAATTATGTCATTTTATTCAGCACTTATAGATCTACTGGGCCGCTGTGCTCCTGAAATGCACGTAAGTGACTGAGCTTCCTGACAGCAGCTTTAAGGAGCCTGAGTGGAGGACTCCAGAGAAGCCCTGAATGTAGTTTCTTCACCTGGGTCTGGTATTTACTAATAAGCTTCTCTCCGGATTACTTTTAGCTAACACCAAAGTAGTTTTCCTCAGTGAGCCACTTTCTAAGAGAGGAAATAGAGGGAGAGAGAGACAGAGAAAGAGACAGACAGAGAAATCTTTGTTACTCTCTGGATATAACCTCTATATATTTTGTTTTAAACGCTTTCCAAAAAGAGGCTTCCACGTGCCCCAGCTTGGCCAAAATGTGGCTAACCTGATTTTTGGCCACACCATTGTGGATGGCCTCATGATTACCCCAGTGACACTCTGTGTGGGAAATCCCACCTTGATAACCATGGCTTTGGTCTCTAGGAAAAACAGCTGGGAGTTTTAGGGGCGCACACAGACAAAGGTGGTTCTGCCTGCTGTGGTGTCTTCTTATACCTCAAGTTTTGACCTAAGACACATTCATTCCTTCCCCTTTTTCACCTCTGCTGATGGGATATTTGGTGTTTTTCATCTGCAGCCATGCACTGGAATTGAGAGAAAACAATTGATCTTCTTATGGAAGGGAAATGGAAATCTTGGTGTTGGAGGCTGATAAGAAATTCTAGGATTCTGGTTCCTTCTCCGCTGTACCAGCCTTACTACATCCACCTCTCTTTACACTTCAGCTACTTTAAGGAAAGAAAGGAACTCAGGAGGGTGCCAGGGAAACAGCAGGGTGTCCTGCAACTTAGGAGAAGGGTCAGGGCTCTGTTGTTCCCGCTCTGGTTCTCTTGATCACATGCCAGCAACTTACATAGCTGGCATGCTCTCAGAAAAGACAGCATGTGAGAGCTAACTCACCTGGGCCTGCCTAAGGAAGAAATAAATATCTTCCTTTCTGCCTACAACCTCCCTGCCCTAACGTATTACACACACACACACACACACACACACACACACACACACACACACATACACACCTACATACCTTCTCAGAATCCTTCCCTGGCCCCTTCTCTGCCAACAGAAAGGTGTAAGCTGCACCATCACTGACAGCCAGCAGGAAACAGAGGTGGCAGCAGAGTAGGCTCGTAGGGTCCTCCTTTCTCTGGGGCCAATGAGCCCCATGTCCCAGAATCCATCAGCCCACCTGAGCTGATCTGGTCCTCAGTTCCTGGATGTTACCTTTCAGTAGAAGGTCTGCCGCGCCCTCTTGGGAGACTTCTTGTGCAGGAAGATGGACATTCTATCTGTGTACACGCAGCTCAGCTAGTTAGGATGTATATGAACGAACCTATCTTCTTTGGGATGACTCCAGCAAAACACTCAAATTATCTCCTAGAATCTCTGCCCTCTCCTTGCCCACCCCCAAACATTCTTCAAGCTCAGAACAAACTGAGATTTGGAAAATTTTCTCATCTGCTACAACTCTGAAATCCAACATTTCAGACACATTGTCAGGACTCTGACAGGCCCACGAGGGCTCCTGCTGGGTTAACTGCTGAAGCTTTCAGCCTCAGTAAAGAAAGGGTGTGGCTGCAGTCAATGGACTTTCTCTCTCAGTTACCCTACTTAGAGTGAACCAAGAGATAGTCTCTCTTTCCCTATGGCCAAAAGTAGCAGTTAAGGGAACTCAGAAATACACCCCTGCCGATAGGACCATTCTCCTGCCTTGGGTTAGAAGGGGCAGTGTGGCAGGTGTGGAGGCCTCATCTGTCTAATCTCTTTCCTGTATGACAGCTCATCCAAACAGGGAAAGGGGAAGCCATCCGGATCCGGTCTATCCTGCGCTCCCTGGTCCCCACAGAAGACCTGGTTGGGATCATCAGCATTCCCCTGAAACTGCCCTCCCTCAACAAAGGTAAGGACAGCCAGCCGGGCAGCTTTGGGCGGAGCCCACCCTCTAGTGCTTGCAGGATTCTGCCCCTGCAAAGAGGCCACTGCCAGATCACAATGCAGACTGCCTGGGGGAAATGCTGTATACTTTTACCAGTGATGAATTTTTCCATAGACTTCACCTAGCTCCTGTATCACCTGCTTCCCTGTGTCAAGATGGCCAAATCTTTAGTCCTCTGGTCCAGACACGCATCACCATTCTAGGACTATTCTTAACTTTCTAACGGGTGATAAAATGAGCAGGCGATAGCCCTTCCCATGACCTGACTCTTTTCCCTTGCCATGTGCCCTAAGAGAGGGGGGCAGCCAGGGAGTAGGCATGCAGGCTGTCTTCTGCCATGGCTCTGAAAACCCTCACAGCCCATGATAACAAGTAACCCCAGAGCTACTTGTGACTCTGGATACCACTAATCCCCAAAGCATTTTAATTCTGAGTCACTGCCTTGCCTTCAGGCACACGATGGATTCGAAAAGATAGCATGAGTCTGGCTGTCGGCGTACTTCCCAAACCACCATGCCATGGAACATCTTCAAACTCATGGAATAAGGGCTCTCAGACAACAAATATGGAAATTGTACAATATGTGCCTTAGTTAAGGTTTCTATTGCTGTGAAGGGATACCATGATCATGGCAACTCTTATAAGGAAAAACATTTAATTTGACCTAGCTTCCAGTTTCAGAGGTTCAATCCATTATCATCATGGCAGGAAACATGGAGGCATGCAGTCAGACATGGTGCTGGAGAAGGAGCTGAGAGTTCTACGTCTTGATCCCCAGGCAGCAGAAAGAGATTGTACCACTAAGCATGGCCTGAGCATATATGAGATCAGAAAACCTACCTCTACAATGACACATTTCTTCCAATAAGGTCATATCTACTTCAATAAGGCCATACCTCCTAATAATACCATTTTCTGTGGGCCAAGCATTTAAACATTTTAAATTCCCCTCATGGTTAAATTGGTAACATTGAACACGGGAACAAATATCACCTGCCTACTTGATGATCATGTTTTAGTGAAATGCTAAAGAATGAGAAAAACAGGGTTACCCAATTGAAATAGCATATAGGGGTCATTCCTATGCAAACCACCACAATATGTATTTTCTAAAATGTTCTAGAATATGTACCACTTTTATAACTTCACAAAGCACCATGAAATAATAGTGTGTCTGAGAAGGCAGATGTTAAACAACATATTTCCCAATGATGTGATGCTTTTCTTTGAGCACAAAACACTTGCTCAATCCCACAGAAATAATGTTCACCAAAGCACCATGGTTACATAAGAGGCCACGTCAGCCTCAGACATTCAGCTCCCAGACCTCCCTGTGCTTAGGGACGAGCAGCCACACAGTGCCCTTCCACCTTAGCAGCCCACACAGACTTCTTGGCAGAAGGAGGCCCTGGGACGGACGGCACTTAAGCCCTGTGCCTCCTGGGATGCCTTAGGAAGTCGGCTCCAGGACAGCATTTCATATGCTGCACCTCTTCTTGGTCATTTGGGGATTCTCTTTCCTGTGTTTTTTTGGTGTGAGACAGAAGAGAGAAAGCTGTTTTTTTATCTAAGCTAAAAATTCTTTTTACTATTCAAGCTAATTGAATTTATTTTCTCTGTGGATTCCTCCCTTCATCCAAGCCAGCTTTCCTTCTTTCCTTCCTTCCTTCCTTCCTTCCTTCCTTCCTTCCTTCTTTCTTTCCTTCTTCTTTCTTTCCTTCTTCTTTCTTTCTTTTCTCTTTTCATTCAAATGAGACTAGAACGATGGGGTGACTTGATCTAAGCATCACCTAAGCAGACACTGAAGGAGTGCTCGCTGTTTTATGCTGTGATATGATGACTACAGATGTGACACGTTGTTAAATTTTATCTACTTTCTCAACATTTGGCTACTTTCCTACATCATCCACCAAAGAGCAACAGCTCAAGCTTGATTTCCTACAATTTTCCCCCATTTTACGATAGATATTCTCACCCTAGATGACTCCATACTACCCATGTGGTATCACGGGACATGGAGTTGGAAAGAAAAGACATAAAGCCTACCATTGTGTTGTATTTTCGACAGATAAATTACAGCTGATACAAATAACTGATTATAATTTATAGTAAAGTTAGAAATTAGTGAACTATGACTGTGAATTACCTTTTAAAGCAATCTGCTGCAGTGTAAATTTAAACTTTTAATAACGAGCTTGTTTAATAACTGGCTCATAGAGACTCGACAGTTGTTTCTTCTACCCTTGCTTAAGCAGCTTCCTGCTTAGTTCTCATTTCTAAACTTCCTGTCGCCCTAACGCAGAGAGATGTGGACAGACAAGTTCTATCCTGCGTCTCAAACTGTAGAAACAGGAAATAACGTGCTCTGTTTTTCAGATGGGTCAGTCAGTGAACCAGACATGGCGGCCAACTTCTGCCCTGACCACAAAGCACCCATGGTGCTGTTCTTGGACCGTGTTTATGGCATTAAAGATCAAACTTTCCTGCTCCACTTGCTGGAAGTCGGGTTTCTACCTGACTTACGAGCTTCTGCATCTCTAGATACAGTAAGTAGCTAGACTAAGGAGGATGGAAGAGAATTTCCTCATGGTTACACTAGGAACACTGGATGTAGGAACAAATATTTCCTGCCTATTTGATGATCATATTTTAATATCCTGCTTGAGAAAGAGAAAAACAGAGATGCTCAAAACTGGAAGATTGTAATGCATTGGCCCAAAAGTTTATATGCAGGTAAATCTGGCCTTAATTTTCTGTCCAATCCCTTCCACTGAAGTTTCTCACAATCCAGAACCCTCAGTGTCTCAAACCTTGGGGCACTATTTCCTAAAGAAATGGGGACAGGGACCCACTATGATATTCATCATAGAATGTTTTCATAGCATCTCTGTTGCCCAGCAAGTATCAATAGCAATGTTCTATTATCTAAATCCTGCTTAGACCAGTTATGAGTATCACTATATATATAGTTCTATTGCTTATGGAAAAGGCTGGAGGCATTTCAGGCCAGTAATACTCCTCATTCTCACTTATTTTTTTGCCCTGACCACCAGGAAGGATAGTCTGTAGCCAGAGGTATGACAGAGGTCAGTAGAGGCAAACACACAGATGGAAATCAAAGCTGGGATAAAGAAATCCAGCATCCACTGGCATCAAGACAAGAAGTACCTGACCGTAAAATAAGAAATGCCAGCTGTCATATCTGTGTCTTGGGGAAGTGGGAAGTGAGGACACAAGGATCAGCCTAATTCTAAAAAACTCTTACTGTAGGCTGTTTGCAGCTTGGCTTCTCAGAGCGCCACCTGGTGTCCAGTAGTGAGAATGCAAACTCTGGGGTGAGGAGTCGGCTGACAGAACCCAGGTTCATTGCTTCATGGAGACAGGGCATGGAAATGAGCCACAAACTTGTCAGTGAGGGAGTCAGAGCCATAGGATATTTTTATATCTTCACTGTACTTCACCTACCACTACTTTTGCTTGGAGATTTCCTATAAATTTCTAGATTTTAAAATAATTTTTAAATTTTGTGGACTTCAAGTTTTCTGATTAAAGTATTTAATTTTGTTTTTTGGGGTTTTTTTGTTTTGTTTTGTTTTTTGTAATTCAAACAACAAATTCTTTTCCAGCATCTGCTGTTAGATCATATACTTGCCAGAGCACCATCTGCCTCCCAAAAAAGAGTTTTTATGTTCAGTTCCTCATCTGAGCCCCTTCAAGCCACAGGAATCAAAGCCCTACCCCCTCATTTTAACTGTACTGTCTCCTAAAGTGATAAACGGGAATGTAAAAGGCGAGCAATTTTTTTCCAGCATGGTTACCAGTGCCTCCAGAAGACAAACTTCTGATAATTAATACCAACACCCGGAAATGTGAAGGGTTCAAAGAGAACAGTTTTTGAAATCATAAATTGCAGGGAATGTCCATTCAGCTGTAATAGCTGAGATAATTGCAGGAAATAATGACTTTTTTTCTCTGTGGGTCTCCAGGCTCCTTTTGAGTCTTTGGGTTTTCAACAGTGACGTGAGTCACGCTCTGGCTATATTTAGTGCCACTGAATGGATCTTCCTTTGATTCAGCTTGTCGGTCTAAGTTTACAAAGAGGAACATTGTTAGTGAAGATTCTACCAGAGCTTTAGAAAAGGCCTTGGATTTCTATTCCTTTCTGTAATTCTCATGCAGCGTCAAGTTCCCTTTAGTGAGGTCAACCCTCGGATCATTTATCAGGCTGTGAGCTGCTCATGGTACTGACAAAGTAACCAGTGGGCGTCAGAGATCTACTTTCTCTTTATAAAGCTGGTGAATTTGAGGGACGTGGCAGTGTATACCCATTTGTTAATCTTAAATCACAGGAGGATATGTAAGGTAATAAAGTATGAGCTAAGTCCAGAATGATTATGCAACAGCTCGGAACTTGGAAATTCAAATATCAAGGATGCTGGGTTAAGCGGCCCACTAATTGCCCCACTAATTGCTATTAGTAAGAGTTTAAAATTCTTCTTTGAGACTATTCAATATTCAGCCATCTTTATATGTTTTCTTTGTTCTAGGGGCAGTGACTACTTTTTTTTTTTTTTTTAATGAAAAAGAGCAATGAGTAGGTATATGGAGGAAGGTCCAGGTGAGGGAAGAATGAAACTCAGTTTAGCCCAATTTAGGTAACCCAGGCTGGGCCAAGACTTCAAGAGTCTGACCTCAGCCTATTTATCTTTTTGATAGTTAAACATTGCACAATTTTGGGGAAAAAAATCATATAGCAATCACTCTGTCCCATGAGTGCAGTGCAGTTTAAGACATGTTTGCACTGAAGCTCTTTATAAAGTACACATGGCTTCGTCCATAAGATGGGTTCTTGTTGATTTAGAAGCATTGCTCAAGATAAGGGTCTAGGGATATAGCACCTGCCAGAGTCAGAATTTGTCCTGTACCTAAGATAACATAGAAGTCACTTAGGATGCTGTCAAATACAAATGACAGCTCTCACAAGGATGAGTCTTATGGCCTAGAAGCAATGCTCAATATTTAAAGCGAGGGTACTGGATCAGTGAAAGATAAATTCCGGGAGACACAGGCTGAGTTTGGCTCGTCAGGCTGGAAAGGATCACCAGGGTGTAAACTGTCTCCATTCCCAGCATTCAGAAGGAGGGCGGGTTAAATATTTCCTTCCCTAGAAAAATGCCTGTGTGAGTTTAACTTCCCTGGCTTCCTTCGCCAGTACATATCTGTGTGCACCATGGCTTATACCCTCTCCACGTAGGCTGTGACTGTAACTAGAGCCATGTGTAAGTTTCTGTGGCCTTGCATGGAGCTCCGTGCACAGGCTCAGCTGGCTGCTTTCTGAGAGGTTAACTGATGCCCCCGTTCCCTTTCTTAGGTGTCCCTCAGCACCACAGAGGCCGCGCTGGCACTGAATAGGTATTTATGTTCGGCTGTGCTCCCACTCCTTACTAGATGCGCCCCTCTCTTTTCTGGGACAGAACACTGTACTTCTCTGATCGACTCTACACTGCAGACAATATACAGGCTTTCCAAAGGACGGTCCCTCACCAAGGCACAGAGGGACACCATAGAAGAGTGTTTGCTAGCCATTTGCAAGTAAGTGTGCCCTCCTGTGGCTTTCACTTGTGTGTAAGTTATCCATGCCAAATGCATTTATGTTGTCACGGTTAGGCAGTACATAATTATATAATAGAATAACGCATTGTGAAGCTGGTTACAAAGTCTGAGGTCACTACTCAGCCTTTGTCCTATTCCCAGCCTACCATTTCCCTTAGAATGTGCTTGTTACCCACATTGGTGGCATAATCTTACGTCTAATCATCTCTCATTACAAGAAAGGGGAAGGTAATGCTCAGGATTAACCATTTCAGGTGAAAAGCTAGGAAAATTCATGTCTTTTATGCCTGAAGTATTTCTGCAATGAACTAATCATCTAGTTCTGAAATGAAACCCAGAAAGATTGCTCCACTATCTAAACGCGATAACTTCTTACACAGAAACAAGAGTCTACGTGTAAATCAAAACAGTCCACCTCCAGGTTTCCCAAGACTTAAGCAAAAGGATCTGGTCACAGTAGGGGAAAAAAGACAACAGCTTTTGCCAATGTAGGCAGGCAGCAAAGGCAGCAAAGAATCTTGGGAATCTGTATCAAGCCTGAAAGGACAAAGGATGTGATACCTTTGAGTAACTGGGATCCCCACCTGCTGCTTTAATCCAGCAGTTTCCCTGCTAGGCTGTGAGTTAGAACTACCTGCTGAGATCCTAGATAAATATCCCAGGCCCAGGATTCAAAATCCTGAGGGACAGAATCCGGGATCTAGCACTGATGCTCCTTGATTAATTGATCCTATTAGAGATATGCAGCTGTGCTTGAGAATGACTCGTGAAACGTTCAGCAGGCTAGAGGGACATCACTCCTGAACCTTGCAAATGACACATGTCCCAGACACGTGCCTTTGAGGGCTCGTGATAGCTAGAAGAAAATTTGTCAGAGCTGTTCATCACTCAAACATCAACGAAAAGGCAATCTCAGATAGGTGATACTGTGACTTACCTATTAGACTCTTTGTATGAAGAAAATGCAAATGCTGGCTGAGGTGGGGTAGCCAAGACACTCACTGATAACGGGAATACAAAACAGTGCATCCTGTTTGCCAGACAATGTGTCAGTTTCTCCCAAAACTGTAATTTCAATAACATCTTCCTTGTGTTTACTCAAAATATTTGATAGCTGATATCACATAAAAACCTGTATGTTTATATCATTGTATACATTATATATGCATAAATACATTATGTTATATAAAAACCTGATTTTTATATCATGTTAGTCAT
>JADRCD010219766.1:5401-31809 GCA_019843815.1 Montemys delectorum
GGGCAGGGCAGGGCAGGGCAGGGCAGGGCAGGGCAGGGCAGGGCAGGTTCTAGAGCTGTTAGTGAACCTTACTCTTTTACTCTTACACACTGTGGTCCTGGGGCTCAAGCCCTCAGTCTCAAGATGCCCAGAAACCAAGTCTATTATTTTTGTGTCCATTGTGGCCCATCACATCTGCACCTTCTGATGATGAGCTTTAATCTTTTGTCATAGGAAATTTCTAAATATTTTTTAAATAGAGGTAAAATTAATGATCCCATGTATTTATAATCAAATTATCTTCAGCGATTATTGATACATGACCAGTTTTGCTTCATTTGTAAGCAACTCCTTGGTTGAATTTTAATTTTTATCATCTGTTGAGTTATTTTTTAAAGTATGGATATTCATTTCTAGCCCTTCTGAGTTCCTCATGTGGAAATATTTTGACTTAAATATATAAGCTCCCTTTTACTGTAATCTGAAATGTTTGATGATAGTTATCTCATCAGACTTTTCAAAATTTGGTTTGATTTGATTAGATTACTTGTCACATGGTTGCATCACCCAAGTAAGGCTTAAGGTCTGTGATCATTTACTGAAATGTGTGCAGAAAAATATTTGCAGAGATATCCTGATGAGGCAGGAGCCTACACTGAATGGAAGGCAGTGCCGGCTCATCTCTGGATCAACCACCCACTTCTGGATCTTGCCAAGCACTCAAATGTCATAGTCTCTGACCCAAGCTCCCACATACTGGGGCCTCCATGATGTAGGCACCCTGACTGGCCAAGAAGTGATGGAGCAAGATGCAGCCTCTTAGTTACTCTGGCTACTGTACCGTATCCTGTCAGTTACCCTAAGGGTTTCCATGGCTCCTGCCTCCTCCCCACCCTCCTCATCTCTGTCTCCTGCTCTCATTGTTTACCAAGTGCTTCTCTGTTTCTATTTCTTTTCCAACTTTCAAGTCTTTCCCACAGTTCTAGTTAGTGAAATTTCCCTTCTCTGTTGTTATTGGTTTGGGCTTTAAACTTTTTCTTTTAAACACATATGGCAATGATTAAGAATGTGGACTCTGGTCTCAAGCTGTCTGGGTTGAGTCTTGACTATATTTCCTGTGTGCCCTTTGGTTACTGTATTAACTTCTCTGTGTTCCAGCTTCCTTGATTCCATGATGAATATCAATGGTTCACAGGGTCATCATGAAGACTGAACATTCTGTCCTCTCAATGTTCAGAGCTGCTTCTGCTCACCATCTCAAATGAGAACCATACTGAATGTTGCAAGTCAAAGACCAGGCCAGAATTCAAAGCATTCTTTCAAATGAAAGCTCTTGATTTTGTATCAACATAAAGATACTCACAGAGTCTAACCACTGTAAATTGGGGATCATCCACAATATACTTCCTTGACTGTTGAAATTGTTATAATAAAATACTACAAACCTGACAACTTATAAACAACATAGATTTGTTTCCAAGAATCAGGAGCTCATTGTTCAAATCATTCCAGACCTGAACAAATTGGCTACTGAGATTAACCATCACAACAAGAACAAGGCATATGACAACATTTGAAGCAAAGAATGTAGAATAAACACAAAAATATGAGTTCAACATAAAGAAAATAACTGGAAAACTCAACTGTATGTCCATCGCATGGGTGATGAGGGTAAGACTTGCTCTCTTCTAATTTGAGAGTTGTTGGAACACTGAAGCTGGACTGCATCTGTTCGGAGACAGTATTTCATGCCTTTTCTCATTGTGTGCTGAAAATTCCTTCTTCATAAATGATGAAAACTCGGTGCTGGGAGATGGCTCCACGCTTAGGAGCACTGGCTGCTCCTGCAGAAGAACCTACATTCACTTCCCAGCATCCACGTGGCAGTTCACAGTCATGCTTAACTCTAGTCCCAGGAGATCTGACATCATCCCCTGAATCCCTTAGGTACCAGGCATCCACATGTGGCTCAGATATACACTCAGGCAATCCCCCCATACATTTACAATAAAATTTAAAAGTAAATATATAGGGAAGAAGAAAGATTCTCTTAAACAAAAAGGAAAAAAGTTGGTGTCCAGTTTAAATGGGATGAAAGGAGGGCATTTTCAACAAATCCCTACAAATCAGAGTAAAGGTAATGGTTATCTGCACAGTGCAGCCCTAAGTCTTCAATCTATTGGATCGATTTTGGTTTCATGATGAAATATTACTTCAAAGGTGGAACATGAATTTGTTAAGTTTTGTAAATACATGATTTATCTTCATGCCAAAGAAAGGACTTCCTTGAGATTTCAGTGTCTGATGTCCTCTTAGGAATATAATATGGCTGCAGGGATGGCTTGGTGGACAAAACAATTGCAAGCATTAGAACCTGAGTTTAATTCCCAAAATACACATAAAAGGCCATGCATGATGGCATGCAGGGTTGGAGAAGAAGAGATGGGCTTGCAATACATGGGGATTAGGGACCTCTGAGTCTAACCAGTAGACCCAGATCAGTGAGATACCTTGTCTCAAAAACCAAGTTGCATACCATCTGAGGAAAGAGATTCAAAGTTGTTCTCTAGCCTCTCCAAATACATATGCATACATGTGCACAAGCAACTACAGACACATATGTACCCACACAGAAATGAAACAGGTATGCTTGCATGCACACACACACGCACGCACACACACACACACACACACACACACACACACACTTTCAAGAATATGTCAGAGAAACTCCTGACCATCCATAAAAATTACCTTTTATAGAATCTCAATGAAACAAACAAAATCTGCTAATTGTGAATTTACAGAAAACTTACTTAGGGGAACAAACCCTGCTTTTTACTTTGTCATTATTACACATTATGTTCTAGAATGATTGTTGAAAATTCTTTGAACACATGAACACATGCGTATTCCTCAGACTCAACTTCTGGTGCTGGAGATCAATAAAGGCGATTATAAAAACGGTGCTGTAATTCTGAAAGCCCAGCCCTTCCTTAACTTAAATCCCGTTGCATGGTTCTTTGCCTCTTGAGAAAGTCCTGGCAGAAGATAGGGGCCCCGGTGGCCACCTAATGGTCAGTGTGGAGTACTATCGCTATGATGGTGAAACCAAACTGTATGCTTTATTTCCCTAAGTATATTGAAAATGCCATTGTCTATCCAAACTTGACAAATAAACATATATACATATATATGCACATATATAGATTCATCTACTTGAACGCAATTCCAAAATTCCATGAAGCTTTCTCTTCTACAGGACGACCAGTTGCCTTAACATGCAATTTAATAGCTGTCTTGATATCTCATTCATGGTTTTTATTTGTTTGGTTGGTTTTTGTTTGTTTTGAGACAGGGTTTCTCTATGTAGTCCTGGCTGTTCTGAAATTTGGTTTGTAGACCAGGCTGACCTCAAGCTCTCAGTGATCCACCTGCATTTGCCTCCTGAGTGCTGGGATTAAAGGTGTGTGCTAGCACCCCCCCCCCTCAGCTTTGTTCACGGTTTTTAAGGAAAGATATATTGAATGTTGACCTTGTTATTCTTATAAGCACTTCATCTGGACAACTGCAAGTAAAAGAATATTGAACATTAATGATGGAGGAGACTTAACAGAGCAGGCCATACCTGTTTAAATTAAAATATCATTCACCAATTGGGTTAACGAATTAATTAATTAGTTAATTATCAACTGGATTAATTAACTACAAAATCACTTACAAGTGAATTAATTAATAATTATATGTGGGATTAATTCCTAATTGATATTTTTATGATATTGTTCTGGGGTATTCGCCAAAGAAAATTGCTTGGACATGGGTTTAAGCCAATAAGAAGTCTTTATTAGCAATAGGTAACTACACTGGATGCTCAGGATCCCAGTGCAGCCATGAGCCTTTCTCAGGGTGAGCTTTTAAGCATAAAAAACATATTCTGGTTGACATACTTCAGTTAACAAGAACAGTTAGCCAGAGCAGAACTAAGAAAGCCAGCAGTCAAGGTCAGCACCTTTTGGGACTTTCCCAGAACTATGGACTTGGATGGCTTGGGCCGTTGTTTTATTTTGGCAGGGGTACTGCCTACGTGCTGAGTTGCACAGCCTGAATGGTGTTTCATCACAGTGTCAGTCTGCTCTCAGGGCCTACTAAGGTCTGGCTCTACTAATTAATATATCTGGTCCTTTCTTTGTAAAATGGGCTAGTTTTCATAAGGACTTCTTTCTTCCTTTCTCCACCCCCTTTTTTCTTTTTGGTTATCTTGATGATAAAATTAGAAATCACACTCTTGTCAATATTGTGTTATAAGAACAGCATCACCTCTCCTTTTGGAAGATGTCAGAGTCTGCAAGTTTTCTGGATTGTTTGAATTTCTTTTCATTTTAAAAGCTGCCTAGATGATCTCCTCCCCACTTATGTCTTAGGAAGATGAGTCTGTCCATTGACTCATGACTGTAAAAGTACAGAGTCCCTCCCCTGCCTTCTGCATTCATCTCATGAAATTTCGCATTCTCAGAACTATTTGTATTTGAGCATCTGCGATCCTATGACAGGCTTATGCTCTGAACATCTGTGATCCTATGACATGCCTATGCTCTGAGCATCTGCGATCCCATGATATGCCTATGCTCTGATGGGGCAGCCGAGCAGTAAAACTCAGCCTGTTGTCAACTCCTATTAAAGTGCCCATTCTGATATAGGGCAGGAGATAAGTTTCAGTGAATAAATGAAACATTAAAATTAACCAAAAAAGGACTCCTTCAACCCTAGAATTTGTGAATGAAGTAAATGTCACTGAAGATTGGAAGGGATGGAAGAAAGGAGAAATGCAGTTTAGAGCCACTTAGACTATCTGAACACCAGGCAGCTGGGCTCTTCTGCCTGTCCACAGCTGGCGGACCCACATATATATTTCCTTCACATGACCTCTACACTCACTCCAAAGGCCTCTGGCAAATACAAACTTGTTTCCCATTTTTGGTTGAGAAAAGGGCATTTTTGTTCAGTTTCACAGGAAACTCAGAGCATGGGGAGCAAACTTGCCATTCAGACCTCAGGAGCTTACAGCCTCACATGTTTAAGCTTTCAAAAAATCATTAAACAACAGAAAAGTTGTTTCTAAACCATGTCATGTGTGTGTCTGTGTGTGTATGTATGTGTGTGTTTGTGTGTGTATGTGTGTCTATATATCCATTTGTGTGTGTCTATATTTGTGTGTGTTTATGTGTATGTCTGTGTATGTACCTCTATGTGTATGGGTATTTACATGTTTATGCTTAATGCATAAGCAACTCACAATAGAAGTTTACGCAGACTATAAAGACAGACAAAAATTATTTGTTGTCTATGAGGCTGTTTATGGCACAATAACAATTTTATTTGTAGCCTATAAATTGCTTGGCTTGAAAGCCTAAAATCTGTGGCAAAGGGCCACTTCATACCCAGAGAAAAATTTCAGAATATTACAAATGAAAGCAATACTGAGCCTTCACTTTCATTGGCAGTAAAAGTAGATGATCTCACATAAATTATTTCAAATTAAATTTGATTTAAATTTTTTTTAGTTGTAATGTTTGGGGTATCTCTCCCCCCACCACCTTGAGCTTCCTCAGATTATTGGCCAAGTTTCTCTTGGCCCTGATTGGCAGGGCAAATAAACAGGAGATTAATCAGCAGAATGAATGGCTAAGATTGGAGGTTGGCCAGAAGCTCAGAACAAGATTTTACAAAGGTAACAGTGTGCAATGATAACAAACACTAGTTGATATTAGCTCCTTACATTGGCGAGAGTGTCACATGGATCTTTGTGTGGCATAGGATCAAGTGTTTACTCTATAAGCTAAAGATGGCTTGAAATACTGACTGTGAGAAGCCAAAGGTGCCCTAAGTCACCAGGACAATGGCCAGATGGCATTTGATTATGACCATTGACTTCAAGGGCCAGAAGGGATCTGATCATGGCCTTTGACTTCCACAGTTTCTCTCTTTGGCTAAGCGGCTGGGAGTATTCAGAAAATTATCAACAGCCATTTCCAAAGGACAGGCAGAATTCGTTTTAGATAAGAAAAAGATGAGGGAAATACGTGCATTTCATTACCAAAATCCTTCCCCAAACCCTAATGCTGAAGATACGGTTTTTCTTTACCTTTTTTTCTGGTAGAGTAGCTTATATCTATAAATGGCTCATCAAGTACATTGTCCCTGTTTTTTACAATCTCCTATGCCTCTTCCTCTGATCTGGAATTTCCTTAAGATTCATTTGGAACCAAAAGACTAAGAAAGTTTAGACTGAGAAAGTTTAAACACTCTAAGTAGGCCTTAAGAAGTCATCCTAGTAGGTCCTTATTAAATAGTAGTGCTGAGATCAATGTGTGGTATGGAGGCCCCAGCTCAAGAGCTTTCAGACTGGAATGATATTAGCAACTTGGCTAGAGACCATGTTTGTGATATTTTGGCAAAGAATGTGGCTGGAACTTGTTCTAAGAATCTGCCTGAGGAAAAACTGAAAGGTTTTAGACTAATTTCATTGGCTGATCCTGACACTGTTTTGTTATGATTCATAGTCACTCTTATTCAGGTCTACAATGAAAAGGAGCAAGCAGGACAAAAAGAAACACAAAATGTACAGTTTAAGGAGAAAAAGAGCACCAGGAAATTTAACACTAGGGTCAAGGCTTGTGCTAAAAGAGATAGAAAAGGTCTAGTGTGAAATCAAATACAGGGAGTGGTGTCCTCAGTGCAATGCCACACCCAGCTAAGGTTCCAACTTGTAAAAGGAAAAAGTCCTAAGGCATTATCTGTTCACAAAAGCCAAAGCTTATGCAAATATAATTCAAAGAGGGGGGTCCATGTTTCATCTCAAGTGAGCAGCCTAATTTGGCAGAATCAACTACTTGGGTTTGGCTTTCGAGTCTTCAAGGATACAAGAGAAAATGGGTTGTGGGACTTTTATCTGGGGTTGAGTGCCACTAAGGCCAGGAGTGTTTCAGGGAGTCCCTGCAGAGAGGCCCTGGGACATCAACCTGGGAAAATGAAGATTGGGTTGTGTTGGAGACCTCAAGATGTTGGAGGAGCCCTGTGATGTAAGGCAGGGAGGTCTGCAGACAGGGATGGAAGGATGCAACCCTTGGCCCGAGACATTGAGTCAGAGTCAGAGGATTTAAAGTTTACTCTGTAGAGTTTTTCAGTCTTGCATTGGTCCAGATTTTACTCCCTTCCTTGCTTTTGGTTCAGTCATGTGTATTCAGTGCTATTTGGAAACATGTAATTTGCCCTTCTATTTTATAGGACATTACAATTAAGAAATTGCCTTGAATCTCAAAAGAGACTTTGAATTTTTATACTGGATTCAGACTGTGAAGATCTATGGGGACCATTGAAGTTGAATAATAGAAAATACATTTTCTATTATGTTATGGACACAAGTCTATGGGGGACTATGTGGTAGTTTAAATCAGAATAGCCCCTCATTACCTCATACGTTTGAATACTTGGTCCCCAGTTAGTGGAACTATTTGAGAAGGAATAGAAGAAGACCTTGTTGAGAGAGTTGTATCACTTGGGGTGGGCTTTGAGGTTTCAAAAGTTCAAGCCAATTTGCAGTTAGCGCTCTCTACCTCATTTACTGTACTTGTGGATCAGATGTGAGCTCTCAGCTACTGTCCAGCATCATGTCTGTCTGCCTGCTGCCATACTCCCTGGCATGATGGTCACAGACTCCAATCCTCTGGAAGCGTGAGCCCAAAATTAAATATTTCCTTTTATAAGTTACCTTGGCCATGGTGTTTTGTCACAGAAGTAACGAGTTATATATGAATTAGGAGTTAGGACAGGACTTGAGTTAGTTACTTGAGAAGTAACTAAGACAGTGGAGTGGAGGCTAATGACAGAAGCAGGATCCTCAGAGATAGCAAGACCCCTAGAGCTCCATGACTTCACTCAGAAGTAAGGAATATATAGTGGTCGGGACAAAAGTGGCTTCATCTGAGTCAAGCTGATTCTGTTTTATCTCACGTTGATATCAAGGTCATCAGAAACATTCATTAGGGTCTGAGTTGTAAAGCTCCCCATCCCATTCTAACTGCTTTATTAATTTACACAATGTAAGAAGACCACACATGGAAATCTAATCCAGGATACTTAGAGGCAGTCACAGCAACTACAACTCATGATAGTTTCCTGTCAAATGGAATCTCCAGTGTGGAATGCCATCAGTTGTGTACAAGTCAAATGAAGCAGAGCGCTATCCCAGCTAAGTCTGGCCCTAACTCCTAACTCATATATAACTTTAAGATGTAATACAATGGTTGCTTTAGGCAACTTTGCTTGAGAATCATCTGCCAGGGAGTAATGGCTAAACAGAGCCCAATTTTCCATTTCCTCACTTTGAAATCTTTGTTTTTTTCTTTCCTGATGCCATAACCTGGGCTAGCTATTCCCTGTATAAAGTATCTTGTCCTAGATGCTCATTTATTATATTAGGATTTTATATGTGCTTATTCTTGTCTGTGACAGTCTTAATTATGGCAATTATCTGAATTGTTTTTCACTCTGCTTTCTGAACCAGTAGCATCTTGTAGATTGTGTGCAATCAATAAACTACTGAATTTCTAGATCTGTTTCTTATGTGACTAAACTTTAATCTCTGATTGTGCTACCCAAAACCCCTGGCCTGCTAAGTGGTCATCTTGTAATAAAGTCAGCTTTATAGGATGTATTTCAGTAAAGTGTAAGGGCAGCAATTGTTGTATAATCCACATAGCCACCTAAGGACATATATGGAGAGTTAAGAAATAAGCATGTGTCAAGAAGAGTAGCCTAGTGATAGTATCTTAAGCATGTGTTAGGCCCTGAGCTCAAAAGCCAGAAGAGGATAGGGAGAAGAAAAAGGAAAGGAGGGGAGGGGAGAGGAGAGGAAAGGAGTGGAGGGGAAGGGAGGGGAGGGAGGAGGAAATGAGAGGGAAGAAAAGAGGAGAAAGATAAAGATAATAAAAATAAAAGAAAGAAAAAGGAATAGAAAACCAATATCAAAGTAAGAACTTACTTCCAAATATTCAATTGACTACATTTTTGTTTTTTGTTTTTTTCATTAATCGGAGTTGAGTGATCTGGATCAGTGCTAATGTTATAACTTGGATGGATAAGGAGAATATTAAGACTGTGAAGACCCTTAGCCTGCTTCATAAATGGAGAAAAATGCTTTGCCGTGGATTATAAATAAGACATCTGTGAATTGGCAAATGTTCACACAAACAAATTCATCTCATAACAGTAAAACTGTCAAGAACACGTTTATACTGAAAATATACAACTAGGAAAGTTTTACAGGAAGCAGATGTCATGGAAGGCAGAGTTGACCCAAGTGACCCAAAAGATGGAATTTTTACAAAACAAATAGAAGATCTAAACAAGCATGCATGCACATGGGGATATGAACACACACACACACACACACACACACAAACACACACACACACACACATATACACAAACACACATGTGCACATGGGGGGTGAACATACAAGCACACACATACCGTATGTCTCTTTGTAAATTCCCACAAAGCAATACATTCTAGAGGTTTCTAACCTACACTGAGGAGTCACCAGAACAGGTTAAGAGTTTGCTCAGGCCAGGCTTTGGCTGTCACAGGTAGGAACTTCAGTTCAGCTCCAAACTCTTGCCTGTTGTTTACAACTTCTAATTGTCTGCTCTTCTGTTGACTGAGCATAAGTGGGGAGCCCCTGAGATTCCCCCATCACACAACAGCAGCCCCACAAAGTGTTTTCCCTGCAGTATTCTGTTGAGAATGAAATACTAACTTAATGACTCTTCTTCAAAGCTCAATGTTTCCTACAACATACTCATGACCAACCATTTCCTGTCAAAATAGGGTTCAGAATGGGCATTGTGCCAACATGGCTAATTGCATTTCTTCCTAATATGTGGCAAAACATGTTATCTTTGTGTCATAATTTATTTTTCTACTGGCATTTTAAGATTTGGAGTGCCAATTTTATGTTGTACCATTTAAAGTTTATCCACCATCACCCAGGAAGGAAATCCCTCTTGGAGTCATGTGTTATTATTCCATTTTGCTTAAGGGTGAGATGATTTGACTCAAATGAGAAAAGAATGCAAGACAGAAGTACTACTTAGTAAATCAATGACTTTTCACACACACTTGTCCTGTCTTCCCTTATTCATTTTGGTTTGTCTTTTCGGATAGTCTCATTAAGTAACTCAGGTTCTCCTGAAAAGACAGTGTGCAGTGTGCAGCCCAGGCAGGCCTTGAACTCACAACGATCCTCATTCCCAGCCTCCCGAATGCTGGGTTTACAGACACAGCCCACCATACTCAGCAGTCTCATTTTCTCTATTTCAAATTTTATAATGAGTGTGAGATTATAATTTTCTGCTAAATTAGCTTAGGTGGTGTTGATGTGGGGATTATCTGCTTACATTTCTTATGAGTTCATTTGTGGTTCTAGCTATTTCTTATCGTGACTCAGCTAAACATCCAAATCACATTGAACATAAACTTACCACTGAGAGGAGACAAACAAAATGCTTTACAAATGCTCTGTTCCAGATAAATACATTCAGAGAAAGGAGTTAGGATACTTCTCAAAGAATTTGATCTTCTCTCTAAGTGACACAGCAATAATTTTTTGTAGTAGAAATTAATTTTTCATATATCATGATGATTTCCCTTCCCCCTATTCCTCCTGGTCATCCCCTTTCTGTCTCTCATTAGAAACAAACAGGACTCTAGAGGATAATAATAAAGATAAAACAAAAACAAGTGCATTAGAATTGGACAAAACAAACAAACAAAAGGAAAATAATCTGAGAATAGGTACAAGAGACAGATATACATAGCTACAGAGACCCATTCATTCATACCTCCAGGAATCCCATAAAAATTCAAAACCAAGTCAGGCGGTGGTAGCACATGCCTTTAATCCCAGCACTTGGGAGGCAGAGGCAGGCAGATTTCTGAGTTCAAGGCCAGCCTGGTCTACAGAGTGAGTACCAGGACAGCCAGGACTACACAGAGAAACTCTGTCTCGAAAAACAAAAAAACAAAAAACAACAAAAAATTCAAAACCAAAAGCCATAATATCTGCAAAGGACCAGTAGGGTTAAAAAGAGAGAGAGAAAAATAAAAATATAAAATTTAAATGAAAAAGAAGAGGAAGGAGAGGAGGAAGAAGAAGTAGAGGGGGAAGAGGAAGGAGAGGAAAAGGAAGAAGTAGAGAAGGAGGAGGAAAGAGAGAAGGAGGAAGAAGAAGGAAGAAGGAAGGAGAAGGAGGAAGAAGAAGGGAGAAGGAAGGAGAAGGAGAAGAGAAAGCAGCAGTCCTGATATGACATTATGAGACTAAGAACCTTCTCAGACACTGCTGAGTTAGTTCTCTGTTGACCGTCTACTGGATGACATGTGGTCTACCCTTAAGAATAGTTTGTTTCCCCAGTAAGACTTCCTTGCAGAAAACTAAGTTTCCATTTGCTAGTGGTTATCAATTAGGTAACTACTTCCAGGTTAGAGATGAAGCCAGGTGTCCACTTCGTCTTTTGGCTCTAGGACCCCATCGGGTGCAGACCAGTCTCCATGAGTTCATGTTTGTCTGTTGTGTCTGGCAGTCATGGTTTCATTGATGTCACCTGTCACTCAGGTTCTTGCACTTTTCCTGCCTCCTCTTCTGCCTTGTTCACTGAACCCTGAGGGCTCATCCTATTTAGGGCACAGTGTTTTTGAGATTGCTCACTGTCTGCACATTTTCTGACTGTGCATCTCTGTATTTGTTCCCATCTACTGCAGGTGGAAGTGTCTCTGATGCTGGCTGAGCAGGTCATTGATATATGAGTATAGCAGAATGTTATCAGGGATAATTTTATTGCTGTTACTTTAGTAAAACTGAAGCATTTTGTTTTACCCTAGACCCCTAAGCTATCTAGTCTCAAGTTCTTGTTCACCCAAGCAGCATCAGGTGTCAGTTCCATTTTGTGAGTGGGCCTTAAGTTAGATCACACACTGGGTGGTTACTGCCACAAGCATTGTGCCCCCATTGCATTAGCATGTCTCCGGGTCAGGATTCTAGAGCTAAGGGTTTGCAGCTGGGTTGCTATTTACCTTTTTCCTTTGGTGGAGTTCAGGGTACTTTCTATCTGGACCAAAGATGCTAGCAGGGAGAGGTGACATCTCCATGTTCAATGAATAGTATAGGTCTTGTCTTTAGCAATAGGACCTTCTTATTAGTTTGTCAGAAAAAACCATAGGCTTGGCAAGAGCCTGGGTTGGTTAGAGATTCTCATGGAACTCCTTTGGCTAACAACTCAGTTAGGTGTAACCCATTTCTGGTACCGGAAATTTCATTTGGCAACAAGAGTTATCTAGGATTGTTCTCCCCCATTATTTGGTGATTTTATTTACACAATCTTCACATTTGTATATATTTTAGGAAGCTTCTACTATACGAGGTTTCCATACTGCCCTTCAAATGGATCTAATTTTATGTCTCTCCCTATATTCCCTCCCTTGTTCAAGAGGGTGAGAACCTCCTTCTTCCCCCACTTGATCATCTCATTCCACCCCTTGCCATTTGTCCAACCACAATTATATATTCTATTTCCCTTTCCTTGGATAATCTATCTGTTATCCCATTCCATTGCCCTACGTCTAACCAATGTGGTTCTATTGATTGTATCTTGGTTTTCACTGACTTAAAAGCTAATATGCACACTGATTGATGTTGTTCGTAGATACTGCAATAGAAAGAGAAGCTCACTGTCATTGTTAGGGTTTCATTGCTGTGAAGAGACATCATGGCCATAGTAACTCATAAAGGACAGCATTTAATTGGGGCTGGCCTATAGGTTCAGAGGTTCAGTCCATTATCATCAGTGGGAGCATGGCTGCATCCAGGAAGACTGGAGGAGCTGAGGGTTCTAACTCTTGTTCAAAGGCATCTAGGATGAGAGTCTTAAAGTCCATGCCCACAGTGACACACCTACTCCAACAAGGCCACACCTCCTAATGGTGCCACTACCTGAGTCAAGCGTATACAAATGATCACACTCACCATGATGTTAAGCCTTCATTTTCTGAAGGAGCAGAGAGGTACAGCCTCATGAGGAAGACTGATACCCAGCCAGCCCATGCTAGTTACTTTATTCAAACACCTTACAAGGTTAATTGGGGCTGGGAAAATTTCTAGCTACCAAAGCTCTCTTGCCCTTTGGTGCTCATGAGAGCAGATATTCAAATCTCAGGCCCTCTTAACCATGATCAAAAGTAAGAACTCCAGCTTTGTCCTGAGTGTCTTAGGACCAAGATTAGTGTAGCTTCAAGCTCTCACATAGCACCAAGACCAGACCTTCCCGAGAGAGAACATTTCTTAAAGGTTTTAACAGTCTCCTAATAATTTCTCAGCCTCTGCTGGTTGACCCAAACATAGCAAAGGCTTTGCTGAAACATTTCTCTCAAAGACAGACACAAAGACTTTATTACACATTTCATTTAAAGCCAGATATACATATCACTACACATGCATATATAAGTATGTGTTCACACACACACACACACACACACACACACACACACACACACATTCTGTCTTTCTAGATCGATGATCCCTCGCTATCTTAGTTAAGGTTTCTATTGCTACAACAAAGCACTATGACCAAAAGCAAATTTTGGAGGAAAATATTTGTACAGGAACTCAAAAATGGCAGGAATCTGGAATCAGGAGCTAATGCAGAGGCCACGGAAGAGGGCTGCTTACTGGCTTGTTTTGCCTAGCATTCTCAGCTGCTTTCTTATAGAACTCAAGACCACCAGTGCAGAGATGGCCCCATCCACCATGGGCTGGACTCTCCCCCATTGATTATTAATTAAGAAAATGTCTTACAGCTGTATCTCATGGAGGCACTTTTTCTCTCTGATGACTCTGGCTCATGTCAAGTTGACATAAAATGTCAGTCGTTATTTCATTAAGGATAACTTTTTTCTAGTTCCATCCATTTACCTGAAATTTTCATGATCTCATATTTTAACGGTTGTATGAATCCTGCACTGTGTAAAGGGATGACACTTTTATCTATTCATGTATTGGCAGACAAGTAGCTTTGCATTTCTGGCTATTATAAGCAGCAATGAACTTGGTTGAGCAAGTGCCTCTGTACAGCATATAGAATCCTTTGGATATAGGCTCAAGAATAGTATAGTTGGATCTTTAGGTAGATCAACCCCCATCCTCCTGAAGAACCACCACACTGATATCTGGAATGACTGTACAAATTTGCGCACTGACCAGCAATAAATGAGTGTTGCCCGTCATCACCAGCATAAGCTATCACTTGCAATTTTAGCCATTCTGATAGATATAAGATGGAATCTCAAAGTAGTTTTGACCTGCATTTCCCTGGTGGCTAAGTATGTTGACTATTTCTTTAAGTGTTTCACAATCCTTTGAGGTTTTCCTTTTTTGAATTCTCTGTTTAGGCCTGTACTCCATTTTTAAATTGGGTTATTTATTTTCTAGATACCCATACTTTTTGAAGTGTTCTCAAATAACAGCAGCCAAGAACAGTCACATTCTCCTTAATATGTATCTCTCCTAGATAAGTGTAACAGTCTGTTTCCATCCACAGTGAGAAGATAGGAAAACATTTAACCAAGAATAGAATGATTGATGAGAGCTATGTAACAAGGAAGTTTGTTCTCTCACTTCAGTGAAAAAAAGAACATGTACATGACATTTTCAGATAGCAACAGAAGCAGGAAGGAAAAGGGCTGGAGTGGGGAGGGGTGAGAAGACAGAAAGAAAGGATAAGAGGCTTTTCTTGGAATTGGGCAAATAGCTCGGCTGGGACGAAGAAGATGAAGTGGACCCAGGTGTGCTAATATGTCTAATGCCTTACATCTCCCCATTCACTCCATTTTTGTCCAAAAATAAATTTCCCTGCAGTTAGCTAAGTGGTTAGTGCACTTGCTGTGTACAGGTAGCCATCAGCATTCTGATGCCCAGCAGTCAATAAATGTTCCATGATGTGCCTGCTTCCCTGCCTATAACTGCAGCACTAGCATTCAAGAAACAGAGGCTGGGCATCCTTAGAACAAGCTGGCTAGGTAGACTAGCTGGATTGGTTAGCCCTAGCTTCAAGAGAGAGATCCCATGTCAGTATATACAGTGAATAGCAATTAAGAAAGGTGCCCAGTGTCAACTTCTGGCCACCACATGCATGTGAACACACACACATGCAGGCACATATACATACAGTGTCACACACTCACACTCGGACACACACACATACACCTGACACTGATGCACACACACAGACATACCCACACACTCACACACACTCAAAGTCAAACTAACACACACAAAGTCACACACAAACACACACACATACACACACATGCATTATTATATATTATATATTATGTTCTACTATGTATCATGTATTATGCACATGTATCATATATTAATTATGTATTATATCCTATAATATATACTATACTAAATTATAGACTATATATTACATATCAAATATTGCATATCGCATAGTATATATTATATTACATATTATTATCTATTACCTGTTATATATTGTACATATTGTATTAATATATCATACATTATATTATATACTGTATATGATATATTATGTGGTATATATTAATTTATATACTATATATAGTATGTGGTATACTATGCATTATGTAGTATGTAGCATATAGTATATACTGTATATAATATATATGATATAAGTACACTAATATATCATACATATTAGTGTATATAGTATATATACTACATATTATATACTCTATATAATATATGTTAATATACTGGTTAGGGTATGTATATTATATATTATGCATAGTTTTATATATTATTATGTATAATATATTTACATATATAGTATAATATTATACATATATTAGTGTAGTGGTTGATTTTATCGTCAACTTGACACAAACTGGGGTCACCTGGGAGGAGGAAACTTCACTTGAGGAATTGCCTCTCTCAGATGACTGTAAAAAACTCTCTTGATTGATGGCAGTCCCTAGGCAGAGTGTCCTGGGCTGTATGAGAAAGCTAACCGTGAGCAAATGAGGAAGCGAGTCAGCCAGTAAGCAGCTGTCCTCTATGGTTCCTGCCTCTGATAGCCATTATGCACCCGTCCTCACATCCCTCCATTATGAACTCTGACCTGGAAGTGTAAGACGAAATAAATCCTATCTCCCTCAAGTTCCTGAAACTGAAATTAGGAAGTATTTAGGAAAGTGGGACAACATTGCTTTTTGTTTATTTTAAGACATATTTCTTCATAGGTTTTTCCTTTGGATTATACTTCCTGGGGTCATTTTGACATGCCTCACAAGGTGTTATTGTTTTTGTGTTTACATCTTAGCAGAACTTTTCTTATCTCTGTCTTTCTCTCATTGATATGTCCTTGCTGTGTCCCATTGCATATCAAGTATAATGACACTATTTGAAGGCCCGTTCAGAACTAGTTAATAGTGAAATAATAACCAAAGCTCTGGTTCATGAAGTAGTTGCAATCTAATTAGGGTCTGAAGAGAAACAATGCTTCTCTGTTAGAGGACTATAACTCTAAAAGAGGTTTGAGATGAAGGAGGGTTTGGCTATTTGGGCAAGGATGACAGAGGTTGAAGACCTTAAAGGACAACTAGGTGACTAATAAAAAAATAGAGAGAAAAAGAAAGAAAGAAGGAAGGAAGGAAGGAAGGAAGGAAGGAAGGAAGGAAAGAAAGAAAGAAAGAAAGAAAGAAAGAAAGAAAGAAAGAGCAAAAGAAAGAACAAAAGAAAGAAAGAACAAAAGGAAGAAAGAAGGGGGCAAAGGCAAAACAAACCAGTGAGAACCCAGAAGAGATAAAGGTAAACAAAGATGACAATGCAGCTCTGTGAGAAGAGCTGGTAAGAGCATAGTTCCTACAGAGGCACATTTACAAAGCTGTGAGGGGAGAGATTGATTCCAAAGCTGTGTCCCTTTCTTCCTTCCTCCTCATGAGGAAATGAACGGAATGATACAGACTCTTGCACATTAATCTTGCGTGTTCACAAGAAGAGCCACCAATGACATTTTGTGCCCGAGATGTGAGCATGTGTGTTCAAGCACTCTAACCGCAAGCGGATTTTTTTTCCATTTCCATCTGACATTTTCTCACCACGGTGACTAAATCTTATTGCTAATATGTCAAAGACAGTGGTACATGGTAAAATAAAAGTCACCTAAATGATGGTTATATGCCCACAAGATGTGGTCACTGATATGAATAATCTCATTGGCCTGATTCACTTTTAAAACAAAATCTAATAATAGATTTGAAATAATTGAAGTAGCTATGTAAAGAGCTGAGACTCAAACTCATAACCTCTCATTTTACCACGTTCCAAGAGAGAAAGTTTTCTCTTCCATAAGTATGAACTTTAAATTCTCAGCTCTGTTGGACATCTAACAGTTCAAAACCCCACCAGTACTCTACAAAGAACAAGTAATGATCACAAAAAGTGAAATTCTCAGCTCTGTTGGACATCTAACAGTTCAAATACCCCACCAGTACTCTACAAAGAACAAATAATAATCACAAAAAGTGTCTGTTCTGTGGTAAAGCAAATTCCTGACAGGTTCCTCCCTAAATAAAAATAAATGGAATGACTCGCGTAAAATTTATGTGGTCCACACAGAAATAGTTGGACTTCATCAGGACCTCAAAAATGTCTGGTGAAAAACACAGGCACCACCTAGGGATGAACTTCCTATTGATGGGACCTTTCAGATTAAGGAATCCCCTTCAAGAGAAGCAAAGGGGACTGTCACTGCTGGAACCTTTGAAAAACATACCAAATACTGAACACTAAAAGCAGCAATTACCTAGAGCATTGAGATGGGACAAAAGTCCAACTCATCCCCAAATGCTCAGACTCTAAGAGACCCACGTAATACTATATTTTTGTTTCCTACCTAAAACTGTTTTTCTTTAAATTTGCAAAGGTTTTTGTCTTCGTGTCTCTAACCCATCAAGCTTTTAAAAGTAGCTATTGAAATGTAAAGAAAATGTTCATTTGATAACCTATTGTCTCCAAACCCAAAAATCCAGGGGTATGTTCAGCGTTAGTCTCTAGTCTGCTGTGGGCAGGAAGCTTAGATGGGCTGCTTCATTTGACTTTGATGATGGAAAATTAATTAGATAGCCCAAAGAGTGAATGAAGTTCAATCAAGTGCATCAAGCTTATTTGTACCGCAATCTGTCAAACCATGCTGACATTTAAGAAAGTAGTATGTGTAGATGGTAATATTAAAAACAACTAGGATGTATTTATATGTGTATGATTGAAAGAACTAGGTTTAGTCACAAGATGGTTGAAATTGAAGTAGATTATAGAAGTAAAAATATACTTTGAAGATGTTGGTAAGAGCAATGATGTACTGTACGGTTGCAATACATGATAGTGGCCTCATGCTTAAAAGCTGGAAACAACATCATCTGTGCTCTTAGCATTTCTTCACCAAGTAACTTCCATCAATCAGAATACAGATGCCTCTGTGAGAAATATTTGTAGTAAACACATTTCTACATAAGGGCTTAACACTATTCTATGATGATTTTTAGCATCTCCCTTCCTAGGCTTTGAAAATGGAAATCTCTCATATGTGAATCTCAGGTTCTCAATCAGTTCTTTTATAAATTTTAATGATCACACAGTTCCTAAAGAACTGATTATTCAGTATCTGTTTTACTTCCTGCTTCTTTTTGATATCTATGAAAGAAGTACAAGAAGATGGAGCCGAAGTAATCAGTATGAACAATAGATGTGTGTGCATGCACACACACATACACACACGCACAAACCACAAACACTAATCAATTGTTATTGCCTTTCGAAATAACCTATGACTCCCAAGTACCTTCATGGGAGCCTTAACAGATCAATGACCAGACTGCAAAATTGGGAATATGCTTATGTAATTAGGTAGGGAGAACGTGATGGAGATAAAAATAATAGACATAAAGGACAGAGGTAATATAAAGTATTTATGCAAAAAGTATGGTTAAATACTTGATTTAATTGATCACAAGCTTGCCATGATTTCATTAGCAGACCTTACTTATCAGTTGCTTCTAGGGTTTTATATGTATTTTCTGTGGTTGGATTGTGAGTCTCTTAGCAACTGTCCACCATGGCCTTGGGTCACTGATGTGGTTCTTGTGTTGCTCATAAAGTATTTATGGGAATCAAATGTGGTCTGTGCATAACTGATGTGGTCTATGCATGCCTTGAAGATCTTTATTTTATGTTTCAAAGGGAGATTCATTTAAGACGACTGTCTGTACAGAGTTTGGGGTTTTCTGGAGGTCTGTAACCTTTAAGATAAGTCTATCAGTAAAGAAAGCAGCACAGCTTTTGATGCAGATTGGCAAAGATACTCTGTCCCTGCAGTCATTTCATTATAAGGCTACTTTGCCAAGGAGTCTGAGACCACCTACCTGCACATTAAAAACACAGCTGACATCTGTCTCTGACCCAGACACATGCCCTCTAGACTTCTCTGTAACTGAAAGAAAACATTGCAGTCCAGGCCAGAAGAAAACAAGCACTTTCGCTGGCTTTTTCTGTGGGAAGGAGTTGAAACCCAAGTTAATATATTTGAAACATCCAGGGAGAAAAACAACAGGGTTCTGAACACCAGTGAGTTCCCTCACCCTTTGGTATGCTGCTTGCAGAAGATTTACAAAGAAAACTTCTGTTGTAGTGGCAAAGAGCAAATGCAACCTGTGTTATGTGAGACATTAATTCCCTTGGGCTGGGGAAGTGGAAGAATCAGTCCCTATATTCATGAACTGTTTTTCTTTAGTTTCTGAGACTGTTTACACAGCAGGTTTTAAGAACTTCATTGTGAATCTGCTTTCCAGATTGATATAGTTACCATAAGCCCACTGGAGGACATTTTAAAGAGACAGTTCATTACATGTAACATCTGGAAGAGTTGATTTGTTCTTATTTCTTTTAATTTTTTTTAAACTAATGATTATAGTGTGAATTTGCCTACACAGCCTTGTTAAAATTGCTCTGAATACATAATGTGATTATGTCCCAATGCCTACTTCTCATGAACCTGCATTTGGTAGAAGATATCTGATTCTACTCCAACTTACTTTACTTCAGCTCAATATTGTAAACCATTTGCTAATGTAAACTGCTTTGTCCACATTATTAGTCACTAAATTACTAACAATTTAATGCACTTATACTAAACTAAGGAAGTTCCAGACTACTTGGTAATTTTTGCATGATGTTCTCCTTTCACTAAGAACAGTTTCTAATAAACCTACTTGATTAAGATTGGACTTTAGAACTCTGGTTCTCTGGCTATTCAGGGTATCAGCATCATTGAGAAATACACTGTATGGAGTTGAAAAAATGGTGCAGTTGGTAAAACACTGGCTGTGTAGGCATAAGGTCCTGAGTTTGGATACCTAGCACTCACATAAAAGGCTAAGGCATAGTCCTACACAACTGCGAGCCTAGCACTGTAGAAGAGAAACAGAGCCAGGTGGATCTGCAGAGATCATTGGGCAGCCATTTTGCCATTCAGAGAGCTCCCTTTCAGTGAGAAACTCTGTCTCAAAAGAAAATGTGAAGAGCAGAAAATAGTAGCCAAAGGCACAGGATGTCAGCCTCTCAACTCTACATATATAAGCACACACGTGTGATATACCTGCATGAAGGCACAAACATAAACTGCATAAAAACACACAAAACATGCAAATAAATAAATAAGATAATAAATATGCCTTGTATCAGGTTCCAGACAATCTAGAACAAAGTTCTCATGCAGTCATTATTGCTCTTCGTATTTTACATAGAGTTCCTCAGTGTGCTCTGTTCAAGTCTCCTTTAACTAATTAAAATTCTAAGTAGAATTTTACTGGCTGTTTCAGGTCATGAGTTGGGAGTTTAAATACATTACTATAGATATCATCTGCTCTGGAACTGACAGCTAACCCCTAGCTATAATTATACCTAAAATAACTAGGAGTGAGTGCCAATTTCTTTTGAGTACCAACCCAAGGACAGTTCCCATTTGTTTTTTAGTCTGTAAGTCTATACCATAACCTTATAAGCATTTCATTGATGAACGGTGGAGAGGAGCAAATACCTTGGCAAAGGCAGATTGTTAGTTGGTGGCAGGACTTTGATGGAACCCAGGATTGTTGAATGTTCTCAGCCACTAAGCCAATGCCTACTTAGATAGGACGCTGGTTGGAGGACTCTCTTTGAGATGTAGGACTATATCACTCTCTGGGACTGCCCAAATTACAGGAATATTTAGCATTTGTTATTTGGTTCTGAGATTTACTCAATATCTTGGAAAACCCATATATTCCTTATGTCAAACTGGCATGTTCTTCAATGGTCAAACAACTATGCATGTGTCCACCTAGTGGTAACTATGTATCAAAGTAGGGTATATGAAAATTCTGTCTGAGATTGGTCATGTGTGAGAGTTAGTTCATTCTATGGTATGAGTGGATAACTTCAAGGACAGCTTATTCCAGAACCAACAGAAGACAAAGTGCAAACTGTAATACAGGCTTTTAACTTGTCCTAGTGACAAGGTCTGTGTCATACCCTTGTTTCTTTCACTTTTCAATCTAGTGTGACCATAAAAGAGATTCCCAGCTGTATTTTCTATGTATAAGACACTCCATCTTGTTTAACCTCCAACCTTTGTAATGGTTTTGGGAACTGACCTCTTCAATAATCCTTCTTCCCTGTTAACAAATAGTACAACAATGAATAACTTGTTTTTTTAAGGAGCAACTTTAGCCTGGTGCCTCAACATTTGCATAAATAAGATTAAATATACTCTGATGTGCTAACACATTCTGAGGCAATCTCTTAAGTGGGCAAGCAATTAGTTGCCTCATCCAACACTCAAAACAACTGACAATTTCACAGAATTATTTAATAAATCACTAGAAAATATAATATGCCTCTGAGATAAGCCAGCAAAACCAGCAATTTATAAGCAAGGATGATTGATAAAGGGACAAATAGGGGCAAAGGGCAGGCCTAGATATTGGAGTCAAAGGACAAGGAATGAATTTCTTATAGACTGGTGTACATTGGTATATCATTCATTTATTTCTGAGTTTTGACAAAACAGAGGCAAAAGGTTTTATGTTAAAGAGCTTTTTAATAATATGTTTTCTAGAATGTCTAAAAAAGGATTTTGTATAACTGAAAATCATTTCTCTTCTTTAATTTTTATGTCCTTGAAAGAAATAAGCACATTAAGAGTCAGTTACAGCTAGTGTGTGCTCATGACATAAGCTCCATTTGGAAAGACCCTGCCTTCTTGCCTTAAACTTTGTTCCCAACCATTAGATATTTTCTCAAGGATTTATCAGCTACATATAAACAAATGGAAATTTGAAATTAAAACCTTTTTAAAGCTTTGAAAAGTTGAGAAGGTTGTTAAATGTACTTTTAGGACATTCATTTTTAAAAGTACAAAAAACCATTTAAGCTGGGCATGGTGGCACACCCTTGTAATTAGAGAGTTCAGGAGGCTAAGCCAGGATGAGCACCACATGTCAGGGTCAACCTGAGCTACATAGTAAGTTTCAGTCTAGCCTAGGTTACATAGTGAATCTTTATCTCAAAAAACAAGGGAGAGAGAGAGAGAGAGAGAGAGAGAGAGAGAGAGAGAGAGAGAGAGAGAGAGAGAGAGAATTAAAATATATATTTGTTGTAAGACAATATCCATTTCTTTTATAAATATTTGAATTGAATACATGTTTTGCATATCACTCTAATATTTTTAAAGTTTCAAAATGCTGAAATATTTCTTGCAATTTTAGAATCAGAGATCTTTTTTGAGACTGCTTCTTATTATAAACTTGTGTTTGGGGTCAGAAAGTAAAAATTATTGAACCGTAATTCTTGCAATGTCTGTAAATCCTTTTCAAAATGGCTAGTGATGAAATAATTTGAAGTTTTGAAGCCAAGTGAGTCAACTATTCCCTGAAGTGGAAATGTTCATCTGGGCAAGATCTGTTCCTAAATTGGACCTCAGTAATAGTGTTGGTCCCAGAAAGAGTTCCTTTTCAAATAAGTCATTGATCAACTACAAACAAGTCTGCAGGCTTCTGGTGGACATGGAGTTGTTAGTTTCCCTCCCCAGGAAAACAACGCCCTACACCAATATTCTCCTCTGGACTGTATAGTGTGCACATCTTTGCTTGCATTTAAAGTTGTAAAGAGAGTTGGAAGATGTCTCAGTGGTTTAAGAGCATGGACTGCTTTCCCAGAAGACAGGAGTTCAGTTCCCAGTACCCACAGCTGGTGGCTCACAACTGCCTGTAACTCCAGCTCTATGGGATCTGACACCTCTGGTCTCTGGCCTCACCTTTCACTCACTCGCTTGAACTGACAGGCAGAAACAAACATGCATATGTAATGAAAACAATCATAATAAAGTTTAAAGTTGTGAAGCAATTGTCTGAAATCCTTAAGACAAATTCTTTCATTAACATAGAGAGTTAAAATAGAAGGTCTTTTTGAAGCTACAAAAGCAAGCTCCTGCTCACCTGACTGATGTTCATATTGTCTGCAGCCATGTTGTTGAAGTCATTTGAACCTCAAGAAATACTCGGTGATCGTTAGAGCTTGTCCAACTCACTTACAAGGTAAATTAGAGATTTCTTCTAAACCTTGAAACAGTAGTCAATTTATAAAAAGTGTTTGCTTTAATGAAAGCACTCTATCACAGAAATATCTTTAAGATATGACTAAGTCCATATTTCTGTGTATGCTATAAATAGATTTATATGATACTGATGTCTGTGTATATGTGTGCTTTAGATTTATGTGCTATTTTAAAGCATACATATATGTATTCTATAAATAGAGATGTTATTTATATATGTAAGTTATATATGAATTAGTATAAAATTAGTCATAGTTTCAATAAATTATATAAATTTTCACCTCATAAAGAGTGTTGAATACAATTTTCTTGCCTTAAATTATTAATAGAAAAACAATGTCCAGGGCACTGGCTTATGCACAATTGCACATGTGTAGCAGAACTTTTACCACCATTTTTGCCTGATCCCCTAAAGCCCATGGAGGGCACTGAATGGAATCTCAGCTGAGAGGGTTTGTTCTGTGAGTTTGGGTTTGTTCTTCCTGCTGTGTTAGCATCAGAGTTTTGAGACTTTTTCCCTACCTACTTTTATATTCTTGAGACACAGCCTCATGTAGCCCAGGTTAACCTCCACCTCACTAACTAGGCAAGAATAACCTTGAACTTCTGATGCTCCTGCCTCCATTTTAGGAGGAAAGGAATTACGGGTGTGTGCCATCCCATCTGATTGACATGGTGTTAGGAATCACATGACATTCAGAGCTTGTGTGTGTTAGACAAGGACTCTACCAACTGAACCCCTTCCCTCTTCCAGACAAGAGATTTCAACAGTTATGTAGCTAAGTTGCTATGAAATACTAACTCTGATGACATTTTCTTCACTATTGTGTCAATATTTATAAACTTGCATTTCTCTCTAACAGGTGCTGTATTTAGACTTAGGAGACAGAACCTGAACATGACTACTTAGGGACAAGAGATTCAGCTAACCAGTAGTGTGTAGTTCACAACTCACATTATTCCTTTGCCAGCCATTCCCTTTAATGAAATGGCCCAAAATAACTATTTCTACCATTTCATCCTGGAGATTTCTTTAGCTAATAACAAGGTTAAATGGAATAAAAGTAAAATAGCTCCCTCATACCTTAGCTTGATTCCAGCTCTTCTGTATGATTGAGCCCAACTATTCTTGATCTTACTTTTAACCTATTAATATATGCTATGCAATATATTAATTTATATAAAATCCATTTTGTGTTGGAACTGGAGACATGGCTCACTGGTTAAGAAAGCTTGCTATACATGTCAGGTAGTCCACAACCACCTGTAACTTCAACTCCAGGGAGGTCTGATGACATTTTCTGGCTTTGCAAATAAACACAGACACACACACACACACACACACACACACACACACACACACACACGTGCACACGTACACACAGAGGCACACACAAACACATATGTATGCATGTTCACATAAATTTAAAATAAAAGATATTTTCTAGTAATAAAATAAAAACATTGTGCACCACCCAATCCTCTGCCTGAGCCTGCATCACCTCGATGGTACTCACATCTCCACAGGTGCCTTTCTCCTGTCCTTCAAGATATCAAGTTTGAAACTCCAGACATAATGAGCTATGAGACATAATGGATTTTATCACGTTAATGTGAATGATAAGTTGAACAAAATATAATATATTATTATGTGTTATACTATATTGAATAAATAATGTTATACTTTAAGGTATACCTAAGCTATACTTAAATATCCTTTTATGCTTAATCATATATTTTTATATTTTTTCATGTTTTTAACAAATAAAAAAAAATGTACTACCACTGAAATTCACCAGACCTGAAGCCTACTCATTTCAGTGAATTCTTATACAATCAGAGCAGAAATTCAGAATACAAGTGTGAAGCTTCATGTGTATTTGATGTTTGTACTGCTGAATATATTCATGCACGTATCCACAATCCAAAATGGAAAAACCAGGACAATTAAGACTAGAGAAATAATGATCTTTGTACCCTCTTTCATAACTCATGTCCATAAACCACACTGAGTCCTTCCTCATCCCTTAATCTTCAGCATTTTATTCTCTTTTCTACATGTTATATTGTACACACATGTACATTTACTTACACACACACACACACACACACACACACACACACACACATTAATGGCTAATTAAGGGAGAACATGCAGGTTTTTTTCTTGCTGAAATTATATTACCCTATATTCACATATATGCCCTAAATCTATAGATTTTTAACATTCATAATAATGTTAAGAATATATTTTTATTTCCCTAAGTTCTGATTTGTCTCACATTCTATATTCTTTAGTGTAGATTTCTCTTTATAATAGCAAACAGGCCATTTGAACTCATTATTCTTTAAAAGAAATATCTTCAGGAGAGTTGGATAATGGTAAACAGTTATGAAAATATTCAAGCACTTTTACATGGTAAACATTCTGTTACAGATTCATGACTCATGGGATTATAAGGTCCATTTTGTATGAAGAGAGAGATCACTTAATCTCAGATCTTTCTCAGCTCTTAACATTGTGACACTTCTTATTAAAACAATAGATCTGAGCTCATGTTAATAAACACCTTAGGTTGAAAATGATTGCATATGTATGTAAATTTTAAAAAGCCTTATGTAACAGCAGATGACTCTGTGTGTGTGTGTGTGTGTGTGTGTGTGTGTGTGTGTGTGTGTGTGTG
>JADRCD010219766.1:31819-46212 GCA_019843815.1 Montemys delectorum
GTGTGTGTGTGTGTGTGTGTGTGTGTGTGTGTGTGTGTGTGTGTGTGGCAGATGTGCATCTTGGTCTTTATGCTGGTCCTCCAGCAACTGGAGCAGGGGCTTACTCTGACTCTATTTTCTGCTTGGGAATCGTAACTGAACTGTCTTGTCTGACCTCAGTGGGAAAGGATGTGCCTGGTCCTTCAGTGACTTGAGAGCCAGGGTGGGTTGGTAACCAGGGGGTCCTCCCACTTCTCAGAGATGAAGGGGAGAGGGAGGAGAAGAGGGACTTTGTGAGAGAGAAGTTGGGGGGCTGAGATGGAGGTGTAAAGTGAATTAATTAATTAATTAATTAATGGGAGAAATGTAGATGACATTTTAAATGCCACCTTCTACAACTGCCCTAAGCCAGAGGAAAGGACCAGAAGGTCATTTTTCCACCAAAGAAGGACTGTCTGAAAGTCATGTTTACAAACACATTCCTTTATTGATTGTCTACAGCCCTTGCAAGGTCAAAGCAAGGAGTCGAGGCCTTAGGGGGAGGCCAAGGCAGTGATGGGTGAATGAAGCCTTTCTCAGAGTTGAAGAACCATCCTCAATGAGGCCACTCTTTCATGGGAGATGGAAAGGAATCTGATGATGCCTGTTTGTGCTGGCTGCCCATGTCCTGAAGATGCACAGGTCCAGAGAGTGACAGAGAGTCATTTTTCCAGCCTAAGGCTAATTTGTGTTCCCATAAAACTGGGAACTTGAAAATTCAAGCCTCACAGGTTTGTCCCAGGTCTGCAAATGAACAGCTCTCTGCCCTCAGAGACACAGCCCCTAAGTCACCTCTCATCCATTAAAAATTCACTTAAAACCTTAAGAAAGAAAATGCTACACACACAGACACAAACACACACACATAAACACACACACACACACACACACACACACACACACACACACACATTTAGCATGTCCTAAAGGATAAAGGTTATCAAATGAATAATGATTTCTTAGTCATCAGAATACATGAGAGTGAAGGTAGCATCAGAAAAATATAAGTTCAGAAGAGACATGAAATAAAAAGGTTAAAATATTCATCAGTATTGATGAGTACTATTAAAATTGTTTATATAGGACTTACAGTTGTCCAGAGATCCTGGGTACCACAGCTCAGTACAAATGTTAACTCTCCAGTATTAGTTCTTTAGTTTATCTTTCAGAAAATAGGAACTATAGCTACTGTATTACTGTTACTACTGATTTTTAGATGCATACCACACAGGTGTTTGCCATTTTCCTTAAATGACTTGTAGAGCTTGTTAACATTTTTTTTTAGTATACACAACTATCTTTCCAATGATATTTTGTCTTTTGGTTATTTCAAATAATTCAAATCATTCAGTGGATGAATCTCTTTGAGTGGATCATGACTAGCCCCTTGTAAAGATCTTACTAGCTACATGTGTTCTTTCCTGGGCAGGGTATAAAAAAAATCACAGCAGCTAGTCTCTTGTTATTCCTTAACATCATGCCATGCACATTGATATTATAGTTATATATTTTTCTGAGGTCACAGCTCATGTTTTAGATTTAAAAATATCTATAGAACAAACTATTGATTATGGAAGTATGCAAATTTAAGAAAGCTAACAGGCCATTTGAACTCATTATTCTTTAAAAGAAATGTCTTCAGGAGAGTTGAAAGGGCTTCCTACTGAAAAACTTAAAGGGTGGGTAAGACAAAAGTTCAAATAACCAGACAGTAAAGTCTATCATGAATAAACATCAACTTCTGGGTGAGACAGAACTAGAATGGCGAGCTGAATTCGGTTTTGGGGTTAAGTGTTCTCAGTAAAATCTGGGCTTTGTATTTACTTCTGTGGCTTCATGGTCCAAAAAGACAGATTAATGGCTCCAGCAGCATATGTATAGCAGAGGATGGCCTAGTCGGTCATCAATAGGAGGAGAGGCCCTTGGCCCTGTGAAGGTTCTATGCCCCAGTGTAGGAGAATGCCAGGGCCAGGAAGTGGGAGAGGGTGGGTTAGTGAGCAGGGAGAGGGGAGGGAACAGGGGTTTGTAGTTGTTGTTTTATTTTTTTATTTCTTTTTTTTCTGAGGGGAAACTGGAAAGGAGATATCATATGACATGTAAATAAAGAAAATATCTAATAAAAAAAACCTAATCAACATTGTCAACATATAAAACACATGCATCTGGTGGCTATACCTTCAGTGGAACTTAAGCTAGAAGGGAAAGTACTCCCATGTACTCTGAGGCTGCACAGAAATGCAGCTTCTGAGCCTTAGTGCTCTGTGTAGGTGGAGCTGAAGCTTGAGGATCTGTAGAAAGTGTCTACACTGTGCCGGCTCCCAAGTCAGTTTTCTTCTGTGTAGGTGCCCTGAGGAACTTTCAAACCAAGACCCTAAGATGGCAATGGCCTAACTGTATCCCTAGCAACAAATCCACAATCTTCTCTGGAAGAACTCCCAAAACTAGAGCTCAATTCCCTAGGTAACACTCCAAAAAACTGTAGTCAAAACCAGAAAAACAATATAATACACAGAGTGAGGGAGCCTGCCACTGTGCTACCAGGCTTTCATCTGGTAATGTGATAGACTGTAATATGGAAGAATGTACTTCCTCCTTTGAAAATGATGAAAATAATCTAAAAATGGAATTTCAGGAAGGATGAAAGAATTACTAAGCACAATTTCTGAAGGTAAAAATGTAACATCTAAAAAGCAATAAAGGAATGACTATAAGTAGTCAACAGTAAGTACTAAAGATGAAGTGATCTTTCATTCAGCAGAATATAAATCTGAAAAACAAAATTCTGAAAATCAAGTACGGACTCAAGAACTAGAACCTTTGAGAGAAGATTTCAGAGGCATGGAAGACAGAGAAAATTTAGCTTCTGTTAGACTACTGTCCCAGGATCAGTTTTCCTGAGGAGATAAAAGAGTTCTTACTTTTCGGAAACTGAAAAATAACAACTCATGACTTAAGAACCCAGTTGGATCCCAATTATGATAAATTAAAAGAAAACCTCACCTAGATATAACCAGTTAAATATCAAAAAGCATGAAAAAAGAATCAAGGTAAACAATCAATAAAAATATTATGTTGGAAAAAGAAGAATCGAAAGTAAGAGATAACCATGTACTTACAATAGTCGAGCTTCATTATATTGCATATGTTTATTAATGTGTTGCATGAAATATATGCAAATAATAAATAAAATAATATGTAACTTTAATTTCTTAATATTTATTTTTAATGATGGTTCTTAAACCCTTTAATTGCCCACCAGAAGTGGAAAAGAAAGGATACAGGGAAAGTGGACATGTTTAGAAATGCTCTTTCGAGCAACTCCCACCTGTGCTGTCAGGAAATCAGCAGTTCAGTTCACAGGTTAGCAGTGGTAGTTCCATCCACATGCAAACACTTCATGGATGCACCAGAAGTCCAGTTCAGTGGAGTCGGGATAGCAAACTCGAATCAGCAGAGGTGCCACAAACTAGCACAGACAGCCAGGCCTCAGGCTCAGCTCGAGTCAGCAGGAAAGACCACCAGGAACACCAGAAGTTCTCCGTTGTATCTCTCTCAGGGAAGTGAAGATGAGTGGGGAGGAGAGAACCACAAGCTTTGCACAGCTAGTTGTACCAGCAAGTCAAGCTCTGTCTCAGTCACTCCATGGAGTCCTATTATACCCTCCAAACATCCCTGTCCTCCACGTGCCTTGCCTCACATTCAGTCAGCCCGAGTTCTTGGAAGCAGCAACAAACTGCAGCACACCACCAGAAGTTTTTTGGTGTGTTTCTCTCTTTGGAGTCCCAAAAAATGCAACTACACAGTGTAAGATGTACAAATACATGTATGATGTTAGCCAACAATCCTTGATCACCTGTTCTTTCACGTGCTTACTTTAACAGAACATCCTCTCGCCTATGTCTGCTTCAGTGAAACATCCTTTCACAAGTCTGCCCTAGTCTTTTACCTGTGTCCACGTTGACAAAACACTCCTTTATGAGTTGGCCCCAGCAAAACACCATCCAACTGATTTTCCAAAGAGCCCTTAAGTATCCACTTCAACAATATGCAAGACTATAATAAATATGTAAAGCATTCTTCAATGATGTTTATTTTTAAAATTTAGTACAGATTAGAAAAAGCATCAAGGAAATCTGTATGCAGCTGAATTATCAAAGCTAATTTGGAGAGATAACACAGTCAGGATTTGGAAGAGTACAACAAAGTCCAACAGGTGTTTAAGAAAACAAATATCAGGATAAAGTTACAAGCCTTTCAGACATAACTCAGGGAAACAACAGCTAGGTATTGTAGATCAGGTCTTTAAAGTCTGCTTACCATGGAGGTGAGAAGGATATGATGAGCTAGAGCCCATCTTGGGATGCATAGACTGAGTTTTTGACCAGGTAGAGATACATTGCAACTTTTTTCTTAAACCTACAAGAATTAATATATTCAAGCCACCACCTTCAAAAGTCATCAGATATAATTCAGACAAAAAGAGAATGACTCAAGATATGTGCTCAAAAGAAAATTAATAATTAAACATTTAAAGAAATTACATATATAATTACCCAAATGGATGTTGATTAGAGCCAGTGAGATGGCTCAGATGGTAAAAAGATTACCATCTCAGTTCAACCTCAGGCCGCCATCTGGGAAGAAGATTCCAGACTCCAGCAGGCCATCCCCTGACCTCCACACATAAGCTGTGGCTTATGAGCCAACATGGAAATATAGAGAGTTGCATACAGACAAAAATAAATAAAAAAGTGTTTAAAAAGTTTTAAACCGATTCACTAATAAAGCATTTATAACAAATTTTAGTTTTAAAATGACAGATAAGTATATGCCATGCTATAAAAAGGGATAAGATATAAATAATAAAGTAAACATAAATCTAAATTTATAGTACAGATTAAAATTAAGTAATATTCCAATATAGAGATAAAATTTTTATGTAAGGTAAAAAAAAAATCTAGCTGTATCTAGTAACTATGGCTGTAATATACACATAAAGATTAAAACAAGAAAATAAAAACTATGTTAGAAAAAACTAATTAAATAAACAAATGGAAGCTACTTAAATACATCAGATAATATGGGTCTGAGGGTATTTATTGAATAAGAAGAGAGGAATCAATTAATAAAGAAGACACATTAATACCAAACTAAATTTAACCAAATGAGACATTTTCCAAACAATGCCAGACATTTAAGGAAAAGAGATGTTCTTTTCCAAAGGACAAAGGATTTGAGACAGTTGACAACTGTCAGTTCTACAGTTGACAACAGGACAAAAGTCAGCAGAAATCTATTTGAGTAATACTATTAAGAGAAAAGTTATGGTACTGTGACACACAGCACATAAAGAATATTTATAGTTTGTAAAAACGTCTAAAAACTAACCACATACTGGATCTTAAATCAAAGTTTTCCAGTGTCAGATAGTTAATCTACTGCTTATTGATAAGATCTGTACCATAGATTTGCTGCTGTTTTTAACATCAGTGTTATGGAAAAGCAAACTTTTATCAAATTTAAAAATCAATCAATACATTTTTCTCTCCAAGCAAGATACTACCTGTGAAAATAGATTAATTCAGCTAGGTAGCAATATGTATATCTCACAAATATGAAGTCAAATGAAAAATATATTTCAGATGTAAAGGTCAAGCATAATTCTATTCATAGAACTAAATAATACATTGCAAGATAATAGAAACTATTTACAAAGTAATACATTAAATCCCAGCTTGTAGGAAAAATAATTACAGCAAGACATGATTTAAAGGTTCTCAACTTTCCCAGTGCTGCAACCCTTGAATACAGTTTCTCATGTTGTGTTAACTTCCAACCATAAAATTATGTTTATTGCTATTTCATAACTGAAATTTTGCTACAGTTACGCATCATAGTGTAAATATTTTTGGAGACAAAAGTTTGCCAGATGAGTTGAAACCTACAGCTTGAAAAACACTGACTTAATAACAGAATTTATCTCTCTCAATCTCTGTTGTTCCTGATTTACACAAAGCAGAAGGACATTCTCCACAATTCTGAGACTTGGAAAACCAAAGGTTGTGTAATAGAGAATGACCTGGTGGCCCTTTTACTCATGTACTTTTTATATGAAACCTTTTCTGCTCGTTGGTTAGCAGAAGTTATCAGCCAGAATGACGTGCGACCTCTCCATGTGTCCTTTCCATTTCTAGAGGCAGAGTTCTGAGTGCAAGCATACTTAATGGACAAGCCAGTCCTGATGAATTAGCCTCTGAAGATGCACTTCGTCAACCCCATGAACAATGTTGTTTTGGGTCATAACAAGCCCCTGTCCAGATCAAAGCAACAATAGACATAATAAACTCACTATACTTCTCTCAGGGAGAGGAAAAGAGAGTAGTCTGAAAGGGTTCCTGGAGATCTTTTAGGTACTAGCAGGTGCTCCCTCTTAAAGCTAAAAGAGAGGAGTGTTGTATGATCCTCCTTCCTCATCTATTCTGAAATACCCTTAAATTCACCTCCCACCTATTGCTTAAAATGACCAAAGAATCAACATTGTTTGAAAATTAAAGCCTAGTTCTCTATGTCCAAAGAGAATGTTCTGTATTCCCTAGTTTGCCATTTTGATTTCACTTTGAAACACACATCTGGTTTGCATTATACAGAAACTTTGAAAGAAAGATTTCTTTATATCTTATGTGAATGTGAATGAGTGTTTTGCCTGCATGGATGCCTGTGCACCAAGAGAGTGCAGAAGAAAGTGACATATCCCCTGGCAAAGAATTGTTCTGAGTTTCTGTGTGGGTGCTGCAAGAGCAGTCTATGCTCTTGACCTCTGAACCATTTCTCTATCCCTAAGGCAACCTGTTAATTATTTTTAAAAAGTAGACCAGTTATAATTATAATTAGAGGTCAATGACATCTATGATGGCTAGTTTCATGTCAACTTGACACAAGCTAGAGTCATCTGAGAGGAGGGAAATTCAATTGAGAAAATGCCTTTGTAAGACTGGTCTATAGGCTGGTCTGTAGGGCATTTTCTTTTCTTTTGTTCTTTTCTTCTTCTTTTTTTTTATTGGATATTTTATTTATTTACATTTCAAATGTTACCCTCTTTCCCAGTTTCCCCTCTGGAAACACTCTTTCCCATTCCCCTTACCCCTGTTCAATGAGGGTGTTCCCCCACCCACCCACCCACACACCCACGCCCTCCTGCCTCCCTGCCTTGGCATTCCCCTACACTGGGGTATCAAGCCTTTCCAGGACCAAGGCCTCTTCTCACATTGATGCCTGACATATGTGGCTGGAAGCATAGTTCGCTCCATGTGGAACTTTGGTTGGTGGTTTAGTCCCTGGGAGCTCTGGGGAGTCTGGCTGTTGATATTGTTGTTCTTCCTATGGGGTTGCAAACCCCTTCAGCTCTTTCAGTCCATTCTCTAACTCCTTCATTGGAGACCTCGGGCTCAATTCAATGGTTGGCTGAGAGCATCCACTTCTGTATTTGACTCCCAGGAGACAGGTATATCAAGCTCCTTTCAGCAAGCACTTGTTGGCATCTGAAATAGTGTCTGTATATGAGATGGATCTCCAGATGAGGCAATCTCTGGATGACCTTTCCTTCAGTCTCTGCTCCACACTTTGTCTCCATATTTCCTCCTGTGAGTATTTTATTCCCCCTTCTGAGAAGGACTGAAGCATCCACACTTTGATCTTCCTTCTTGAGATTCATGTGAATGCATACCATGTGTGTTCTTTTGTGTCTGGGTTACCTCACTCAGAATAGTATTTTCTAGTTCCATTCATTTGCCTAAGAATTTCATAAAGTCATTGTTTTTAATAGCTGGGTAGTACTCCATTGTATAAACATACCACATTTTGTGAATCTATTCTTATGTTGAAGGACGTCTTTTCAGCTTCTGGTTATTATAAATAAGGTTGCTGTGCTGACTAGTTTTGTGTGCCAACTTGACACAGGCTGCAGTTATCACAGAGAAGGGAGCTTCAGTTGGAGAAGTGCCTCCATGAGACCCAGCTGTGGGGCATTCTCTCAATTAGTGATCAAGCGGGTAGGGCCCCTTGTGGGTGGTGCCATCTCTGGGCTGGAAGTCTTGAGTTCTATAAGAGAGCAGGCTGAGCAAGCCAGAAAACGCAAGCAAGCCAACAAGAAACATCTGTCCATGGCCTCTGTGTCAGCTCCTGCTTCCTGACCTGCTTGAGTTCCAGTCCTGACTTCTTCTGGTGATCAACAGCTATGTGGAAGTAAGCTGAATAAACCCTTTCCTCCCCAACTTGCTTCTTGGTCATGATGTTGTACAGGAATAGAACCCTTACTAATACAGTTGCTATGAACATAGTGGAGCATGAGTCCTTGTCATATGTTGGAGCATCGTTTGTGTATATGCCCAGGAGTGGTATAGCTGGGTATAGCTGGGTCCAATTTTCTGAGGAACCTCCAGACTTATTTCTAGAGTGGTTGTATCAGCTTGCAATCCCACCAACAATGGAGGAGTGTTCCTCTTTCTCCACTTCTTCACTAGCTCTGCTGTCACCTGAGTTTTTGATCTTAGCCATTCTGACTGGTATGAGGTCAAATATCAGGGTTGTTTTGATTTGCATTTCCCTGATGGCTAAGGGTGTTGAACATTTCTTTAGGTGTTTCTTGGCTAGTCAATATTCCTCAGTTGAAATTCTTTGTTTGGCTCTGTACCCCATTTTTAATAGGGTTGTTTGGGTGTCTGGAGTCTAACTTCTTGATTTCTTTGTATATATTGGATATTAGCCCTCTATCAGATGTAGGATTGGTAAAGATCTTTTCCCAATTTGTTGGTTGCCATTTTGTCCTATTGACAGTGTCCTTTGCCTTACAGAAGCTTTGCAATTTTATGAGGTCCCATTCATTGATTCTTGATCTTAGAGCATAAGCCACTGGTATTCTATTCATGAACTTTCCCCCTGTGCCCATGTGTTCGAGGCTCTTCTCCACTTTCTCTTCTATTTGTTTCAGTGTGTCTGGTTTTATGTGGAAGTCCTTCATCCATTCAAACTTGAGCTTTGTACAAGGAGGTAAAAATGGATCAATTTGCATTCCTCTACATACTGACTTCCAGTTTAACCAGTACCATTTGTTGAAAATGCTGTCTTTTTCCACTGGAAGATTTTAGCTTCATTGTCAAAGACAAAGTGAATGTAGGTGTGTGCATTCATTTCTGGATCTTCAATTCAATTTCATTGATCTACCTGCCTGTCTCTGTACCATTACCATACAATTGTTATCACTATTGCTCTGTAATACAGCTTGAGGCCAGAAGTTATGATTCCTCCAGAAGTTATTTTATTGTTGAAAATAGCTTTTGCTATTCTTGTTTTTTGTTATTCCAAATGAATTTGCAAATTGCTCTTTCTAACTCTATGAAGAATTGAGTTGGAATTTTGATGGGAATTACATTGAATGTGTAGATTGCTTTCAGCAAGGTGGCCAATTTTATTATATTAATCCTGCCAATCCATGAGCATGGGAGATCTTTCCATCTTCTGATTCTGTTACCCACTTTTCTACCCAACTTACCTTAACTGTTCTACCTTTGGTATTCCAGGATAGTCCACATCTATTTGGTCAGACCTTGGCTTCCGGCTCACTCTCCTTGTCTCTCCCTAAATCTAAGATTATACTTTATGTAGATAATGCGTTTCTCTGTAGCTCCTTTCTAGAAATTAGCCAACTGACACCTCTGCTCTTCTAAATTTCCTCTTCAGTCGAGGCTACAGGGTCTCACCTTCTAAAGTCCAACTGTCCACCCCTCAGGTCACCTATTTGGGACTAACAATTACCCCAACCCACAATGCTATTACCTTAGCTAGAAAGAATCTGATTCAGTCTCTAACTGTTCCTTCTATAAAGGAAGAGATTTTATCATTCCTAAGAATAGCTAGCTTTTTATGCTTATGGGTTCCTTCCTTTTCCCTCCTTTCTCATCCATGAAGCAGCGTTAGATCCCACCCACGAACCTCTTCTCAAACCTGTTACCAAGCCCTTTCAAAGGCTTCAACAGACTCTCCTTGAGGCCCCAGCTTTACATCTCCCTGACCTAACTCGTCTTTTTTCCCTCTATAGGACTGAAAAAAAGGGATTCGCCCTTGGAGTCTTAGGTCATCAACTGGGACCCTCTTTTGCACATGTAGCTTACTTATCAAAACAAAAAACAAAAACAAAAACAAAAACAAACAAACAAAAAAACAAAACAAAACAAAACAAAAAAACTAGATCTAACTATCCAGGCATGGGCACCTTGTATCCGTACCTTAGCAACTACTGAACTCCTTATTCAAGAGTCAAAAAAATTAACCTTTGGGTCACCTATAACTGTCTTCTCTTCTCATAACTTGTCACAGCTCCTAACTTATAAAGGTTTATAGACTCTACCTCCCTCTAGGGTTCTTTCCCTTCAGGAAGCTCTAATAGAAGTTCTCACACTCACTTTCCAATCATACCCGCCTCTTAATATTTCCAATCTTTTCCCTAGACCTAGTACTAACCACTCCCTATCCCACTCCTGCACTTAAACTTTAGAGGAATTATTACCTCATCCTTCATACATACAGGAGGGCACACTGCCTCAGGCCATCTATACCTGGTATACAGATGGCAACTCCTTTTTACATGAAGGGGCTAGAAAGGCTGGTTATGCCATAGTGTCAGACACCGAGGTGGTAGAGGCACAGGCCCTTCCTACTCACACCACCAATCAACAGGCTGAGCTAATAGCCCTTACCCGTGCCTTTCAACTGGCACAGGGAAAATCCCTCAACATCTACACAGATTCCAAATATGTCCTTCTGTCTCAAGCTGCTATCTGAAAGGAGCGTGGGTTACTTGCCATGAAAGGAAGATCAGTAAGTAATGCAAAGCAAATTATGGCCATGCTAAAGGCCTCCCACCTTCCCACAGCCATTGGGATTGTCCACTGTAGATTGCATCAGACAGACGACTCTATTGTCTCCAGGGGAAACAATCGAGCTGATGAGGCAGCTAGAGCTGCAGCCCTTAGAGGCCTAGACTCATCTCATCCTCCCCAAGACATTCTTACATTGCAACCTACATCTCCACCTTCTTCACCCCCTGACACCTGCCAAACTCTGTCCTATCTTCACCAACTCTTTCATTGTCTTCTTTTGTTAAGTCCCACCTACTCCTGAGGACTTAAGCTTCTTAAAATCTATTACTGCTTCTTGCAAAATCTATCAGAAGTCTGACCCCAACTCAAGGTATTGTAGCACCCCTTTTCCTACCCATCAGGCTACAGGTTCTCTTCCTGGAACTGACTGGTAACTTGACTTTACCCACATGCCCACTGTCAGGCGTGCCAAGTACCTCCTGGTCTTGGTGGACATCTTCTCGGTGTGGGTAGAGGCATTTCCCACAACTAACAAAAAGGCTCAGACAGTCTCTGATCTCCTCCTCCAAGAGATCATGCCCCAGTTTGGTGTCCCAGTCTCTCTCCAATCAGACAGTGGTCCTGAATTTACTTCCCAAGTCTCTCAAATTCTATCTAAGGCCCTAGACATCCCCTGGCATTTTTACATTCCTTACCACCCTCAATCTTCTGGTAAGGTAGAAAGAACTAACCACTCTTTAAATACCACTCTTGTTAAGCTGTCACAGGAACTTCACCTTGATAGGGTAAAACTCCTACCTCTGTCTCTTTTCAGGTTATGAGCTCTCCCAAAGCAACCTCTCCTCATCTCTCCCTTTGAACTCATGTATGGACGTCCAGTCTTAACTCCTGGTCTTTCACCTAAATGCTCTCCCCTCCCAGACCATCTACTTACCCCATTACTTTGCCACCTCCATTCTCTCCTATGGAACTTTGCTGACCATCATCTACCTCGGCCATACACTGTCTCCTGTCCACTGCCTATCAACATTGGAGACTAAGTCCTTCTATCCCCTCCAGGTCATCAGCCCTCACCTCTCTCTCTCAAATGACAGGGTCCTTTTAAGGTAATTCTTGTGACCCCTACAGCTGCTAAACTTGAGGGATTCTCTCATTGGGTCCATCTGTCTCACCTCAAACCTTTCATTCCTCCACCTTAAAATGACTCTTCTTCATACACATCGATCTTAACAGGACCATGCTGTTAAGCTCCATAGGACAATGAGACCACCCACCTTGTCCCCAATCCCAGAAAATGAGACTCCACTCCAGCAGCCGAGCTTGACCTCACTGGATTAGACATGGATTTCTCATCCTCCCTCTGCTGTTCACTTCTACCCAGGGTAGCCCTTATATTTGCAGATTTGAGGTTCAAGAAACTCCCACAAACAGTCTTTCCAAATAGGGTCAGGAAACTGCTCCATAGCCGGATGCCAGGAACCAATCCAAATTGCTATCATCCCAGTATCTGTAATCCCATCTAAATATTATGATCTCTATACTTGCTTTCTCTTTGACCAAATAAAAGATTATTGTAGAAAATGACCTGATGAACATGGGGGCTGCCCATATTGTTCTTGTCAGATACATATGCTAGGATCACGGATCAATCATTTCTTCTATCAACACCGCAAGACACTCTTTCTACATACAAGACCCATGGGATTCCAGGAGACAGGAGTTGTTAGTAAGCTTTACTGTAAAAATCAACCCAAGTCCCCAGTAAGTACCATCCATGTCCAGAGAAAATATGTCTCAATTGTCCAACCCCTGGATATTGAAAAAGCAGGAGAGATAATCAAACACTCCTCCGAAGTCATTACCTCTTTGACATCACCCCTCATAAATGACACTAACTTGTCATTTCACCTTTTACTTCAGAACTTGACCTCAGAATACCAACTCCTTTATGTCACCAGACCTGGATGCTTTAAGGATTGTTGGTTATGCGTACCCCCTGGAACTAACTCACAATTGTCATTTACAGTGTCTCTGATGATACTGCCTCACCCTTTATCAGTTGCTCTGGCTCCAGTGTCGCCATGACTCCATACCTTACCTCTGTCCCTCTCTTTGGTGTGGGAACCTGTTTTAAGGCCTCTGGGACTCATTCAGTGGGAATGTTGGGCTCCCTAGACTGCAATAGAACCATAACCCTTGATATATCAGCTCTGCCACAATGCCCTACAATCCAAAACACGTCAATTTGCACTCAGGCATATTATCGCCTACCTGCCAGCTGATTAGGAATTTGCACATTAATACTTCTTTTCCCTGAACTGGGAGTAATCCAGGGAAATGGGCCCCTGCCAATCCCAGTTGTAGATATGATAGCCACCCAACATAAGAGGGCAGTCCAAGTTGTGCCACTCTTGGTTGCTACGGGAATAGCCATAGGTGTTGGTACTGGAGTTACAGGGATAACAACTTCCATGATCCAATATAATACATTCACTTCTCAGTTCCAAAGTGATTTTCAAAAAATGTCTGAAACTGTGCTTACTATCCAAAAACAGATCGACTCTTTGGCAGCCATGGTGCTTCAGAACAGACGGGGACTAGATGTCCTGACAGCTAAAGAAGGTGGTCTTTGCCTGTTCCTCCAAGAAGAATGCTGCTTCTATGTTAACCAATCCGGGATAGTACAAAATAAAATCCAGGAGCTACAGTCAGACATAAAAAATTTCAGGGACCGTGAGACCACCAGTTCTGGGATTTTTGAAAACCCCATATGGAAGTGGAAGAGGTTACAACCCTTTCCTAGGGATCTTCCTGGTGTTATTATTTGCTCCATGCCTCATTTATCTTGCTTCTACATTTCTTCAATGACAAATACAAAAAATTTCTAACCAAACTATTAATCAGCTCGTGTTACAGGATTACCAGCCACTGCCCACAGATGAGCCATTGTCCACAGAGGAACCTGATGATGAAAGCCAGCTATCCCCATTGACCACGCCCCTAGACAGCAGGAAGTAGCTTAAGAGACACGACCTCCCTCGTTCCCTTTTCACCATTGGCTTCCCTTTCCTTTTTCTTTCCTTTTCTTTATAATGTCAAAAAGGGACATTATATTTCTTTATAATGTCAAAAAAATGTTAGCATCAGGGCCTCCAAAGCCAGTGATGTCACATGGGCGGGCCTCACAGACCTGTTGCCAGGGCAACAGCTGCCATATTCCCAGAATCTATTTGGCTCACCTCCCACCTTTACCTGTAGCACTACATCACAACCCATATATATATGTATATATGTGTATATACATATATATACACACATACATATATATTAATCAGCTCCCGTTACACATATAAATGTTTGTGTGTATTATGTATATATATACATATGTATATATATACATATATATACATATATATACATATATATATGGAGCTCTCCTCCTTCTCTCTCTCTCTCTCTCTCTCTCTCTCTCTCTCTCTCTCTCTCCTCTCTCTCTCTCCA
>JADRCD010219768.1:0-26988 GCA_019843815.1 Montemys delectorum
GGAGGAGGAGGAGGAGGAGGAGGAGGAAGAGGAGGAGAAAGAGAAGAAGGAGGAGGAGGAGAAGGAGAAGAAGAAGGAAAAGAAGGAGAAGAAGAAGAAGAGGCAGTAGTAGAAGGTCAGATCCAGCTGCTGGGTTAAGAATGAAGTGCTAATGTGTCTGCCAAAGCCATTTCCAAAGAGACCACCAACTTGACAAAGGTGTTTATCTGTGTCCTGAAGTGGAACTCATATGAGCATGTACCGACAGGCCTTGGCTGGCAGAACCATGTCCTAGGTTCTTGGAAGAAAGAAATGTCCTTTTAGGGGGCTGGAGAGAGGCTCAGTGGTTAAAAGCACTGACTACTCTATCGCAAAGGTCCTGAGCAACCATATGGTGGCTCACAACCATCAGTAATGAGATCTGATGCCCTCTTCTGGGAGTGTCTGAAGACAGCTACACGGTACCTACATATAATAATAAATAAATCTTTTAAAAAGAAAAGAAAAGAAATGTCCTTTCAGACTTTGAGCAGATCAGACTCCATGGTTTCATAATAAAAGAACCTTTGAAGCTTCAAAGCATGGTGAAAATGAAAATCTACCCTCCTATATTTCTGCATAAACTGATCAAACTAGGCAGGATTTTTGTTTCATTTGGCTTTATAGTTCTTGCAAAAATCCAGAGCCTTGCATAGACAAATGTTCTACCACCAAGCTACAGCCTCAGGCCCCGAAATAAGCAATACCGGCATAAAAGGTACTCCAGGCTTCCAGAAAGAAGGACCCAAGCCAGCAGCTCTTCTGCCATCACCTAGGTTCTGCTGGCCTCCTGGAGTCTCCTTGGGCTTGGCCTACTCCTGACCTCCAAGCAAGTTCAGCCCGGGTCATGGAGCAAATCCCCCCTAGTAGGAAGGCTACCTGAGCAGTGACTCTTCTTGAGCAACTACCCCAGCCTCTGTGCCCCCAGTTTTGCTCTTTCCTGGTGGGGCCAGTGGGCCAAGCTTCCTGACGGGCCTCAACCTACCCAAAGACTCTTGCCTGCCTGCTGGAATCAGCTCTCCACAGACCCAGAGGAGTCTGCCACCAACTCTGGGCAGATGGAAAGCCCAGGCCCTTACCTGCTCCCTCAGTGGCTTTCTCAGTGCGGTGGGCCAGGCCCTCGGCCGCCAGCTTCCCCAAGCCTCCCAGCATCTCGAAACAGCAGACAGTGACAGGTCAAGCTCCTTGGACTGGAAGAGCGTGCTTTTATACATGCCTCTCACAGCCTGCCAGGCTCCGGGGCACCAAGCCCTTAGCCAGCCAGTAGTAAGTAGGCTGAGCAGATGAGTCAGTTCAGAGCCTGGGTGGGGCTACCCCAGTACTGTGCACAACCCTTCTTTCAAAGAGCCCCCACCCACTATCCCCTCTACAAGGACCCTGGGAAGCAGAGATCAAAGGCAGAACCAGAGAGGTCAGCTCTGGACAGGTCTGGTCCCCAGGGCAAGGAGCTCAAATGTTCTGTGAGAGGATAGCACTTGGAACAACAGTTCTGCCAGGTCCTGGCTGGGATCTAAGCTCTCTAAATCTGGGCACTGATGTGTACATGATGTCAAGACCTCTGGGGTGCCTGTCAGAGTCGAGACTGTGGCCTCATCCGGCTTAGAAAGCCTAGCACTGAAGCACCCCTGAGGTCAGACACCATTACCAAGGACCCTGCCCCAGCAGCATAGCCTTGGACAGGAGGCTCAGAATGTTGCCTGACCATCAGAATGTTGCATGACCCTTCTGGTCATCCTGGCTCAGTCAGCTGATTTTTACTCATCCTAGCTCCCAGGTTACTCAGCACATGGGAGCGTCCTGGCCACTTTGTACCTTGCGGTGCAGCTTCTAGGGAAGTCTGTGAGTTCAGTAGCCATTTAACTCCCCACATCCTAGACAACGAGGCAGAAGACCCCATCACCACTTGGGGAGATCTATCTCTAACTAGAATTCCCCCAAGGGGCAGTTCTACAGCTTTCCAATGTGTCAGATGCAGAGGGTCAGGCTGCCTCCCTCATTACTCAGGATAGGCAGAGATTCCTCAAGCCGCATTCCACATCTTACCTCCCTTAATCACTAGTCCAAACAAAGCCTCAGTTTCTTCATCTATAAAATGGGATAGCTATGCCTTCCTGGCTGTGTCATTGATAGTCAGTGGGACAAGTACACAAGCTCTTGCAAATACCTGTTCCCTCATCAAAGAAGATCCTGTAGACAGTAGGCCCTGCTCACTACGACAGAGGCCAAGGTGCAGCTGGGATGTTAGACCCCTTGAAGCTAAAGAGCTGAGGGATATGAACTCCATTGGCCTAGGGACAGGGCCAGAAGGTCATCCAATGTTCCCATTCACATAATCTAGACTATGGCTAAGGACTCCTCCCTGTGAAGCCTCTCTCATCCCTCAAACCCGTCCTGCTAGGTATGACAGGACTTAATTAGTGTTTACCAAACCAAGGGCCCTCATAGCCCATGCCCTTTAGAGCCAAGGCCCTCTCACATTCCTTTGTGGTGTTGGCAGACCCTGGGCTGTGGTTAAAGGATGCTGTGGGCAGCGGGACCTCCAGTCACATGGCCAACCCCCATTCATATCATTGCTATCTCCTTGGGGCAGACGTGGATAGACACGTGATTTGGAAGAGCCCTTCTTAAGAAAAAGAAGGCCGGGAAAATGATGACTCAGTGGGCAGAGCACTTGCCACATAAGCCAAAGAGCCTGAGTTCAAATCCCCAGGATCTGCATAAAGCCAGCTTCAGTAGGGAGTGCCCATAATCCTGCAACTAGGACAGGGAGATGGGAGGCAAAGGCAGGAGAACCCCAGGACGCTTGTAGACTAGCTAGTCTGGTCTGTACAGTGGGAAAAATTAAGAGACTCAGTCTCAAATAAGGTGCTAGGTGAGAGCTGATACCCTATGTTGTCCTCTGACCACGAATGTGTCACAGCACACACATGCCTCCTGCATTCATACACACAATGTACATACACACAAAGGCTTTTTTAAAAGAGAGAAAAGAACACAAGAATGTGATTTTTGCTACTTGTACAACTGAATATATGTATATGTATAATATATATATACATATATGTTATATATATGTATACATACATACATATGTATCCTCATGGCTGGGAAAATGGCCATGAAAGTGAGGTCCCTGGAACTCAAGTAGGTCCAGATCTCCCTATCTTTCCCACTTAAGACAAAGTTCTAAATATCCCTTCCACTTGAGGTGTTAGGCTGGGAAACGCGTGTACTAATTGGGGGGGGGGGGTGCTTATAAAATGCATGGAGATACTTCAGGAACCATCAACTGCTCCCATTGAGCCTACTCTCAGAAGGGTTCTTTCTTGCTATTCCCTTGCCAGTTTTAGAAGCCTCTGGACCCCTTCCTATAGACCCCCGCTTACTTCTCAGCTTGGTTCTCCTCCCTGAAGCTCACCAGCCCCAATAGACCCTTGTCCAAAGTCAGCCCACACAGCCCAAGGCACTGTTCCTTTCCCCTGCCCTTCAGGCCCCAATGCCCAGGGACCCTGCCCTTCTTTGGACAGTGTCTCTGGGTGAGCACTCCAGTGATGTCACACTACTAACCTTTGCCCAGACACACACCCCCTCCCCACGCCCCGCAAGTGCCTGGCTAGGAAAAGTCAAGGGACTAGGAGAGACCAAACTGTCCAGAGATGGACTTAGTTCCCTGACCCTATGGCTCTGGCCCTGGTCCAGTCTTACTGGACATTCAGCTTCAACTAGGACCTGTCTCTTGTTTTCCTAAGCCACCCTGAGTGTCCTGAAAGGCCCCCTGGGCTCCTCCTCTAAACTCCTGAGACTGGATCCCTTTCTAGCTAAAGATTCTCCTAACCATGACGGATCCTGGTCTGTGTTACTGGGCAGCTTTCCTTGCCTGCTTGAGGTTGAAGATGCCTCAGGTGGGGGTCTGTCCTCCATTGCCCCATCTTGGAAGACACTGCAGGGGAGCAACCCTTGAACACAGACACCCAGGCAAACCTATCCTGAGCCAGCAGGCCAAGTCCAGTCTTCCCTTGGTCAGGGAGAATCTGGCTTTAACAGGAGTAAACTAATTTTCCAAGGAGAATTTGCTCAGCAGCCCAGTTTGGCAAAGGACCTGCTGGCTGAATCATCAAGTCGAGGAAAGCTGATTTTTCAAATACCAATTGCCAACTTAGCAAACACCAGTGCTCTTTTTAAAATGTTTACTTTGAGTAGCTAAATACAAAGGCTGTCTCACGTCTGACTGTCTCAAACATCCAAAGGATGGTCGTCCATCCTGCCTCTGTTGCCTCACACTTCAGCTCACAAATCTGAGTTTGTACTGTATTCTGTGCCCACAAATCCTGTACATGCTGAGTCCTCCCAGCCATGACAGAGCCTTGTTCATCCAGACTCTTACAGACCTGGCTTGTGGGTCACCAAAGGAAGGAAACTATATCCAACAGGTTGTGTCATCCCTGCACATATCCAAATTATCAGTGAGACTCCTGCTGGAAGCCAGAGAGCTCAATGAGAGAGACCATTCCCAGCAGCAAACAATAAGAGACAGTGGGACATTAATCACCTGGAATTATAGCAACTATTATCTCTCTGGATATCTCATCTCAGAAGGACAGGAGATCCCTGTCTCCTGGGGCTAGGGCTGTGGAAAAGTCAAGGGACAGAAGCTGCAGCCATCATCTGAGAAACATGGCCACTTCCAAACCGTGTATAAGGAGGCAGCTGGGAAAATAGCTACCTCTTCAACTTCCAACCAGCCTCTTCCCTCTGACGGTCCCAGTCAGGCTCAGAGCCAGGAGCCCAGGAGAGCTGTCCAGGGAGGAGCTGGCAGAGCGTGGGTGTGGAGGGGGAACAAAATACCAGCTTATCCTTCCAGAAACAGTGGCTTAATTCTAAATCACCTCTCTCTCTCTCCTCCTTAGAATTGTGTGGGACAACAAAAGAAAAAAAATAAAGCTGGTCATCAAGCTTAATTTCAGAGTTGGTGCCGCTGCTGTGAAAAGCAACGTGGTGATTCATTGAAATACTGAAACCAGGAAGATATGATCCCGACTCCTTCTGGCTGCAGACCCAAAGGAAATGGAAGGGATGTCTCAAAGAAATACCCATGCCCACTATGTTCTCTGCAGCATTAGCCACAATAGCCAAGGTTTGGAAACAGCCAGATGTCCATCAATGAAGAGTGACTTAGCTGGGTGTGATGCTGCATGTTTGGGAAGCATGAGTCCCAAACTTGGGAAGCAGAAGCTGGAATATCAGGAGTTCAAAGTCAGCCTCTGCTATATAATGAGTTCAAGGCTATCACACGCTATGTAAGACCTGGTCTCAAGAGAAAGAAACAAACAAAACCAACCAAACAAAACCAAGCAACAAAAAGTGGCCAACAGGAGTTCGCTATGTATGCACAACGCAATATTAATGAGCTTGAAAGATCAGGCTTTGCCATTTGCAGTAACATGATCCTCGGCATTATGCTAAGTGAAACAAAGTGTAGACAGACACATGTTGAATGATCTCACTTATATGTTTAGTCCACAAAAGCCAGATCCACAGATGCAGAGAGTACTGACTCCAGGGATGGGAGGAAAGAAAGGCACACTGAATAAAAGCACAGATCTGTGCTGGCTGTGTGGCTCAGGCGGGAGGGTGCTTGGCTAGCGTGCATGAAGCCCTGAGTTCAATTCTCAGCTCAAGATAAACCAGATGTGGTGGCACACACCTCTCAACTCATCACTCAAGGTCACCCTCGACTGTATAAGCTCGAGGCCAGCCTGGAACCCACAAGTTCCTGTTTACAGTGGTGGCGCCTTGAGCAGAAGCAGGTGGATTTCTGAGTTCGAGGCCAGCCTGGTCTACAGAGTGAGTTCCAGGACAGCCAGGGCAGCACAGAGAAACCCTGTCTACAAAAACAAAACCAAAACCAATCAGACAACCAGATTACCTTCCCACCCAGGCAGGGCTACAGAACACCACGAAATAATTAGTGAGCAGGAGGTTACTCCAGGTTGCCTCTTTGTGGGAGGATTAAGGTAGAGGACCTTCATTGTCTTGCTAATTGAAACTGGTCTGTTTGGTAACTCTGTAGTTTCTTTTCTTTTTTTCTTTTTTCTTTTGGTTTTCTCGGTGTAGCCCTGGGATTAAAGGAGTGTGCCACCATCACCTGGCAACTCTATAGTTTCTTTAGTCCAGTCCTCTGGGAGAGACAGATAAACAGATTTCATCTTGGTTATATGGAACTTTAGCATAAGTGACTCCATTTTGATTTTTTTGTTTGATTTTGTTTTTTGAGACAGGGTCTCTTTTCATAGCTTGGGCTGTCCTAGAACTTATTATGTAGACCTCCGCCCTTACTCCTGCCCCACTCCCACCCCCACCCCCTCCCCCACCTCTGCCTCCCCAATGCTGGAATTAAGGGCATGGGCCACCACAACCAGCCCTCCAGTAATTTTTAACTTGGTCTTTGCAGATGTTTACTTCAAAACAAGGCCTCCTATAATATGTACTTGACAAAATCAACAAACACTAATAAACACTTAATGCTCCCCATAGTCCCAGTATGGGTCAAGGGTCTCCAGGATTTGCAAATCCTCACAGATTAAGGGGGAGGGGTGGCTGTTTAAATTGAATTTGGGCCGCATGAGTGAAAACACTCAAGGCTTCCACTCATCATTTGGGGCTTCCTTTTATGGGGTTCAAGAGAAAGAGGGCTGGCTTCTATGTGTAGTTTCTACTTTGATAGTTTAGGCCCTCTATTCATTTTTCTTACATGAACATGTCCTTCCCATAATGCATCAAAATGATAAATAGAGAATTGCCCCTGAAAGGTTACCAGAGGACACAACTTTGCCTCGCTGCACATACACTCAAAACTAGGTCAGGCCAGATTGACCCTTGTATTCTTCATACCTGGATAGGATAGAAATTGTCTAAATTTGATTGTTACCAGGAGTGGGAAAACCTAAGCTTATTTTTTAGAGATGGGGGTTCATGTAGCCAGATGCAGGTGGAGGTCAAGGGGCTCTAAGGTTGGTAAGTGTATTTGGAGAGGGATAGGTGTGTATACAGTAGAAGCAGATGAAGGAACTAGACTGTCAAGTGCATTATTACAAGAGGAGGGAGCGTGCATAGCCAAAACCAAACGGGGGTGGGGAGTGGGGGCGTGTTGAGACCAAAGTGCTAAATTATCTCCTGTGTCTGCCAGGCTCATTAAAAACTCAGGATATCCAGGCCTCAGGGCCTGTGCCTCTATGTCCAACTACTACATAAGAGGCCTGCCTATGACACTAAATCCCCACCAGCAAACACGGGCAACTTAGTGAGACTTCCCATCTCAGGGGACAGGGGCTGGTGATGTAGATAGAGGCTGTGCCTAGCTAGCTTCTATGAAGTACACATCCCTTCCTGACCAAAAACTGTTTCTTTCTTTCCTGTGTTGTAAGTTTTTGGCCTTCATATATCTGCCTGTATATGTACTATGTGTATGCAGTATTCTTGGAGGTGCGAAAAGAGCTCCGGGTCTGGAATTGCAGATAAATGTGAGGCACCACGAGGTACTGGGAACCAAACCCGGGTGGGCTACAGAGCAGCAACTACAGAGGCACCTCTCTATACCCACACCTTTCTTTCTTAACTTTTAATATCTTTAAAAGTAAAAAATGCCAGCTGGGTGGTGGTGGTGGTGGTGACACACGTATTTAATCCCAGCAGCAGAAAGACAAAGGCAGGTGGATTTCTGGGAGTTCGAGACCAGCCTAGACTGCAGAGTGAATTCTAGGACATCCAGGGCTGCACAGAAAAAAAAAAAATCTGTCTCAAAAATACAAACAAAAAAGAAAGAAAGCAAACATGCCACACATAATAGAATATTATAAATCTTTATGGGCCCTTTACCCAGTTGTAAATATTGTCATCTCAGATCCCAGATAGCTTATCAGTGTTTCAGTCCTGAAAACTGTTCTGGGAAGAACGACTTCAACCAATCAGGAAGCAGCAGAAAATACTTCTGCCTAAGGAGGGCCAGGAGGCTTTTACTATCTTCGGCTGTGGATCTAAAGTCGTGCCTGGGCTTGGGCAATGGAATGCGAATGCTACTGCGTTCTCACAAAGTAGAAAGAAGAGAGGAGGGAAGGGAAGGGGGATTGGCAAGTAGGAAATTCTGCTCTTGCCTGCTTACAGTCTAAAGGGAATCAAGGCTGGGAAGCTGTCAGGGACTTGCCTGTAACCCCAGTACTGGGGAGGTGGGAACCTAGGAACGTGAAGAGTTAAATGCCGGCCTGGTCTATCGTACTGAGATCCTGCCTCAAAATAAATAGATAAACAAACGAAGATACGACTTTGCTGATGCCTGGTTAAGAATGAGTACTGCTCTTGCAAAGTCCATGAGTTCAGGTCCCAGCACCAAGTGTCAGTATGTCAGTCTGTTCACAACCACCTGCGACTCCAGCTCCAGGGGGATCTGATGCCTCTGCTTTCCTCAGACACCTGGACTCACATCTGTGTGTGTGTGTGTGTGTGTGTGTGTGTGTGTGTGTGTGTGTGTGTGAGAGAGAGAGAGAGAGAGAGAGACAGAGACAGAGACAGAGAGAGACAGAGAGAGACAGAGAGAGAGAGAGAGACAGAGACAGAGACAGAGACACAGAGAAACAGAGACCACACCAGGTGCAGCTAGGCAAGGATGCTTTATGAATGCACTGCAGACAGAAAAAACTGAGTGTTGGGCCACAGCACCTGAAGAAGATCTTGACCAAGTGGTCATCGAAAGGAAATTAAAAGGGAAGCCATTGGGCTGAGACAGAGAGGAAGGGAATGCCTGAGAGACTGCGGGCAGGTAGCTAGTGCATGGCACTGGAGCACAGGTAACATGGGAAGACTTAGCTTTCAACTGGAATAGAAAGCCTAATTCAGAAACGTGTCACCAAAAATCTTTCCTAGAAACCCTCTGACCCTACAGACTTGACCTTTCTTCTCCTAACAAGAGCTGGGCCCCACATCCATGCCTAAGGTAAGAAGCAACCATGTGAGCCGCCTGGGATGTATCCCAAGTCACACTGGAGAAGGACAGACAGCAGAAAGACAGTGGGACATCGTAGGTCCAGCTCTTGGCCCCGGCTCCTGACCCAGACCTAGTTTCTGCAGGCGAAGTCTTTTGGAGATGCCAAAAACCCTCAGACAGCCCAAAACGTCCCTTTAGGACCTTCTCCTTGATCTGGAGGCTCCTTTTGCACACCTGGGGAGGCCTTCTTTGGGGGGTGAGGGGGAATAGTCAGCCCCATGGATCCAAGTATGGGTGCAAGCCTGGAGTGAGGGTGAAGAAAGTCCAGAGCATAGGCTTTTTTTTTTTTTTTTTTTTTTTTAGCTCGTGGAGACACTGCCCCCAGCTGGCAGGCTGAGGAAGGCCTTCAGGGCCAGTTTACAAAGGAGGCTGTTTTTAATCTCGGAAGAACTGGGAAGGGCGTGGTCCCTATTTTTTAAACCGAAGTGGTAAACCTTTTATGGGCCAATCCGGGGAAAGGTGCTAATCGGGCGGCACCAATAATTTCAAAAAGGCCTGGAGATGGGAAGGGAAGTAGATAGAAGTCTCCCCGGATGTGTCTCTGATGAATGGTTGCCTAGGAGTAGCCTCGCCCTGTGGCATCTGTGAGTCACCCAGCAGCAGGGCGCACCCCGGGTTGAGGTCCCGTGCGTGGACACGTGCTGGGTGTTGGGTGGGGCCTGGCTTTGCAGGATCCCTACTTCATCTGGGATTTGTAGGACGAAAATGTCCAGCTTTGTTCTGAACCAGAAGTTTATAGTTGACTTGAGAAGAAAGAGGAGCGAGCTTAAGGGAGGTCGCACAAGCACACAGTCTCACGGGCGCTGCACTCCGAGGCCACTGGCAAAGGTTTCCCCGCACTCGGGCTTCTTCCTTGAGGGACTGCGCTCCTAGTGAGTCACCGCAGGGTGTGGCCGGGTACGCAGCTCCCGCGGTTTTGGAGCCTGCACTGCCTCCTGTCGCCTGAAGGCCCGTCCACCCCCAGGCGCATGCTCCCCTTTCCCAAGCCCCCAGGAGCACTCCTTCAGCTTCAGAGAGGAGTCCCCAGAGGATCAGGGGGCAGATTATTCCCATTGTAGGCGCAGCCTGCTTCCCGGAAAAGGGAATCTTTGAAATGGGGAGCTAATGAGCAGTAGGAGGCGGAGAGGACGGGAAACTCGCCCCTAATGGCGCCAAAGAGCTGGCCCCTGCTTGGTGGAATCACTGAAGTGAACCCAAAAGTATAATAGTAGCTTTAATTAAGGGCACATCAACGAGACAGCAGCAGTACAGAGCTCCGAGCCAAGATCAGCCGTTCCCAGACTAGAGAGAAGTTCCCAGTCTTCTCACTGCTGATGGCTGAAGATAGGCAAAGTCTTGTCAGATTCTGGTTAGCAGCCTGGTCCCTGGGTCCCTGGGGCCACTTATCCACTCCTGGGAAAGGAAGCGGGGATGTAGTAAAGGCAATGCCCTAAGGACCCATAGCTGTGCAGCTCATTAGGGTCTGCTCCCCCAAAAGCCCAGCTTCTGAAAGTCGCTGATGGCAAAAAGAGGCTAACACTGAGCCTGTGAGGAGTGTGCACCCCACTCTTCTTCACCCTAACACCACTAGACTTTTCTGTAGGACCTCTGGGATGGGGTTATCCTTTTCTCTTCTTGGCACAAAAAGATAGTGTCCTTAGCCCTAAGGCACTGACATGAAGTCTCTTGCCTTGAGCCACTCAGATAATGAGGTTGCTTGGAATGTGTATCGAATGAGCCACCTTAGTAATCTATAGCTCTGGGCCCCCTCCTTCCTCGCTTGTTTCCTTACCTCTTTGTAATAGGGATTTAGATGTAAGAAACTAAGGCTGGGACTTGCCTGACAGTTGGCACTCCAAAGCAATAAACAGCTGTTGCTCCACCCGACCCTACCCCCACCACCTAGAGGAGGTTAAAAACAAAAAATTCCCTTGGGATCTGGGAACCTCTTGGTCCCATCTGCTGTGTGCTGGGAGACCCAGCAGGTGGAGGTCTCTCAGCTGGCACAGGTCTATCTCAGTGAACCTTTACCTTAGCCTGGTGTAGGACCTGTCACCCGCTTGGCTCCTCAGATGAGCTTCAGCAATGAAGCATTGTTCCAGATAGGTGTCCCATGACTCCTTCATCTCAGGGAGACTACGTCAAAGGATTTCACACTGCAGAGACCTGCCGCTTCGGTCAGTGTGCCCCAGGAAGGTGCTGCTGCTGCTGCCTAGGTAGGGCACCACTCACTGGCACCCTGGGCATCATCTTCTTGCTGCAACTTGTCTTTTGTGTTCTTGCTGCCATGGCTTGGAGGAGTTCTGGATTGTTGAGGACATCAGTAGAGGGCCAATCCTGCCGACTGTCGTGCCTTATCTAAACATCAATTTGGATTTTTTTTAGGGGGGGCAGGGTTCAAGACAGGATTTCTCTGTATAGCTTGGCTGTCCTGGAACTCACTCTGTAGACCATGCTGGCCTTAAACTCAGAAATCTACCTGCCTCTGCCTCCCAAGTGCTGGGATTAAAGGCGTGTGCCACTATCGCCCGACCAATTTGGATTTTTTAAAGTAAGCCACAGCCAGCTCACCCAGCAGAGGGGCGAGGCAGGAGCAGGTCAGCAGACAGATTTACTGGGGTTTGGGGAAAATAGGGAGAAAAAGGCTGTGAGGGATGGAGGAGTGGAGACGGGACCTTGGGGGTTCCTCATGGGGAAGGTGGAGACCCTAACTAGAATGGGAAAGGCAACTAAGGAATACGGAAGGGCTGGATGAGGATTCAGGAAACTACTCACCCAGTGGATGTGGCTCCTTCCTCCTCTGCCTTGAGGATTCCACCTGATCATCCCCGGAGCTCTCAAGGCTGAAGTTGATACTAATAGATACTTAGCAGGAGTATTTTTATTGAGCATTTGCATGATGTGTGTGAGTGTGTGTGTGTGTGTGTGTGTGTGTGTGTGTGTACACGTGTAGGCCCTGGAGTGAAACTCTGCTAACTCAAGGTTTTTTGTTCTCAGACAAAAGGAAAAGAATTGGGACTTTGGTAAGGAAAGGCTGGGCAACTGGACACTTGCAAGTATCTCTCCAGTGGCCCAGCAGCCCTGAGAACTCACTGATCCCAAAGGGGGAGAGAGGGATTCTCGAGTTTGGTAAGCCAGTCTTTGATGCTAGTCCTAATCAAACATTATCTAACTAACATACCTATCTGCACAGTCAAAGCATGACCTAAAGGTCAAGGTGACAAAGGGAACACACTTGTCAGTTACCCTTAAGATACTTTGACAAGCCCAGTAAAGTTTGTTCAAGTGAAAGTGGCCTTCAGATTCCTAAAGTTACCTAGGTGACTGTCATTATCGTAAGCTGTGTGGCCGAAATGCCATGTGCAGAAAGCAGGTAGAGGTCTGCTATGTTGCTCAGTCGAATTTAGTGATTTATTTAATTCACTTTCTTTTTTCCGGACAAGGCCTCTCTGTAACCCAGTCTGGCCCTGAACTTATGATTCCCCTGCCTCTTTCTCCTGAGAACAGTGAGTAGAGTTTTTCCCCTTACCTGGCCCCAAAGTAGTAGTTTAAAAGAAAAATTTAAACACTATTTGTTACTTATTTGTGAGTGTGTGTGTGTGTGTGTGTGTGTGTGTGCACATATGTGTGATCATGCACGTGTGTGCATGTGCACCACAGTGTGAATGTGGAGGTTGGAATGCTTGCAGGAACCAGCTCTCTCCTCCGTCATGTAGTTCTAGGAATTGAACTCAAGTCATTAATCTTAGCAGCAAACTCTCTATCCACCGAGCCACCTTACCTGCCCCACGTTAGTGATTTTTAAAATCAACCGAAAAAGCCCAGCTTGGTTCCTATCTGTAATGTCAGCCCTTGGGAATCGAGGACAGAAAGGATCACTGGAAGTTGGAGGCCAGCCTGGACTACTGAGTGAGAGTTGGTCTCAGAAGAGCAAACCCAAAAACACCTAAAAGCAGCTGGGCGTGGCCGTGTACTGCTGTGCAGTGTACTACCGTGATCTTGGTGGTAGACGCAGGAGAGTCAGGGCTTCACTTCAGCTACATGGTAAGTCTGAGACCAGTCTGGGATATATGGGATCTTGTATCAAAAAATAATAATAAAAATAAACCATAAATATAGTGGTCTATGCCTTTAATCCCAGCACTCAGGAGACAGAATCTGGTGGATCTCTGTGAGTTCAAGGCCAGCCTTGTTTACATAGCAAGCCCAGGACAGCCAGAGCTACACAGTGAGACCTTGTCACAAAAATTAATTAATTAATTAATTAATGTTACATTTTAAGATAGGGAAGATGGAGAGATGGCTCAGCAGAACATGTGCTGTTCTTTCAGAGAACTGGAGATTAGGTGCCAGCATCCGTGAAGGGTGGGTCTTACCTGCTTCCCTCCACGTCCAGCTCCAAGGAGTTTGACACCATCTTCTGACTTCTGGGGGCACTGCACTTATGTGCACAAACCTTCTCTCAGATACATGCATATACATATAAGTAAAAGCTAAACACATCCAATCAATATTTAACCTTTAAAAGGGAGAGGAAAAAAGAAAGAAGGAAGTCTGTAGGAGGTGGGTCTGGTGCTTCTTGTATTTGAATGCTAAATTCCGTACTCCAAGATCTGGTTACCCCCAATGAGGAGATCCTCATGTACACCAAGTGATGCTATGTAACCTTGCTCCCCAAATTAATTGGTGAATAAAAGGCTCAAGTCTGTGATTGGGCAATAGATACGGGTAGATGAGTTTTCAGTTACCTTGCTGGGGGTTGCAGGTGGGGGGAGGGGAGAAGAGAGAGGAAGAAGAAGGAAGACATCATCATGGAGTATATGGATCGTGAGCATGTAACCACGAGGGTCCTGCCTATTGGAATAAGATCCGTCCAGGCAAAACATGGCAAGTGAATCTTGGGGCTATTGACAGGGAAATAGACAAAATAGCATAGAGGGTTGATACCTGCCCAGCTCTAATGCTTTAAGGCTTATTACAAACATAAAGGTTTTATGTCTTTTATTTGGGAACTGAATGATCTAAGGTGGGGGTAACCCACCCCCCAAATAATATTTACTTAACAGAAGTTAACTAAAAGCAGCTGAGGTTGGAAGGTTTATTTTCCCAAAGTTATAGCCCAGCATATCAGAGAACCTGCAGGAGGAGCCAGGGAGTGGGGCTCCTTGAGTAAGAACAGGCCTAAGGCCAGAGCATGACCTCTCTTTTTCCAGAGGTTAGCCCAGAGCTTGTAACTGGGGTTAAAGGTTGGGAGCATATCGGGTGCCTGTAGGTGAGGAACAGTCTTCCTGGAGCAGGCTGACCTTGATGTTTATCAGTTGAGTCCAGAAGAGGGGTTTTGGGGAGTAGAGATCTCTGCAAAGGCATTGAGAGGTACAAGACTGAATAGGTCCAGGTCTGCTGCCTGTCCTCCACCCCAGAGAGCTCCCAGGTAGGCACACCTCTCAGGTAGGCACACTTCCTGGGTGGACACACCTTCTTGAAATCTTGTGTTGTGGGAGGAGGTATGATTGGGAGCACGATGTCTGCCCCAAGCCTCCTTCCTCCTATCCATGGGACCAGTGGCCCTCAGTTCTTTCTTTCCTCCACAGCAGTGGAAGCCTGAGACTCACTCTTCTGGATACAGGAGCTCATGGGCAGGTTCACCGGGCTCTCCTTGACCCCTGTTCCCTATTGCATAGACGGGGTGGGAGATAAGTGTCTCAGGCCACTGTGGACTCAAGCTCTGGCTCTGGCACTGGCACCAGACTGGAGGCCTGGACAAGTCACTTCAGAGTTCTGAACCCAAACTGAGCATCCTTAGGGTGAGACCCCTAAGAAGGATTCCAAGATGAAACAGCCTCATGTCAGTCAGGCTGGCTGCCTGGGTTGTTTTGAAATTTGGAGATGTGAACTGGCACCACAGATACCATAGCTGAGCATGGAATCAGGTGGTTCTGGAACAAGGCCATCTCGCCTGTGCCTAGTCCCATAGCTGCTCAGCTCTGTGCTCTTTGGCATGTTGTTTAAGCTCAGTCCCTTAATTCCTTCCTAAGGCTTACTACGGTATATACCAGCTGGGTTTATATACCCAGTTATTTACTGGGTATATACCAGCTGCAACACTGATGTTTGAACCTACGGCCTCATGCTTGGTAGGCAAGCATTCCCAGTCCCAAATATGTCAACACCATTTTCTTTTGTTCATGATGTCCTGGAGTCTCTTGGGCTAAAGAGGAAAGGAAAGAACCCCCTGTCTGAGGATGCCAGAGGCCACAGAAGATGCCTCAGGCTGCTCTGCTGTCCTGTTCTCACTGTGGTTGAAGGCTTTACTATTGGATCCAGGGGAGGCGTAAGGTGCCCTGGTCCCCGTAACACACAAGCCGAAATTACACAGACACCTTCTGCCCACCTGAGGATCCTCAGACACAATGAACCAGGCAGGCAGTGGGATCCACTCTACTGTCTATCCACTACACTTCCGTGGACAGTGTCGGCTGCCTGTTATCTGGGGGAGCCGAGAGAAAGAACGCTAGACTACTGCTAAAGACCGAGGGGCTTTAATGGGAACCATGCTCCTGAAGGCATAGGTTCCAGAAGAACTTGCTATGTCTTGAAGTGTACCTGGCCCATCAAATGCTGAGCCTTGGTGTCTTTTCCCTGGGAATGTCCATAGGGCTTCATGAGGGACAGCATAGCACAAAGAAGACGAAGGGATGGGAGTGGGACTCAGGTTTTATTTGGAATCACTAACAACAACAAAAAATTCACAGCAGCATCTGATTGGTGATCACCATAGGTTAAAGAAGCCAGCAGGGGGCGCTGGCGCTGGCAGTAGCGTGCGTGGACTTGTGGCACTGGGCTAGGGACCTGCAGGGGACTCTAGGCAGGGCACTCAGTGTGCCAGGTTGAGACAGGGTCCAAGGCAGAGGGGTGTCTGTTGAGTCTCTGTGGCTGACTGGCAATCTTCTAGTCTCCTCCACTCTTGGCCTGGCAGAGAAGAGACGGCAGGAAGAGGAAGGGGAAGGGCAGGAGGGAGGGAGGGAGGGAAGGAAGAAGAGAGGAAAAGAGACTTGCACCCATTTCCAGGCTCACAGCTCTCCTTGACCATCTGGAAATGGTCAGTCATGGAGCGATCAGGCGCTCAGGCCCCTGACTGCCCTACCCACATCCCTGTGGGAAGCTGTGGAAGATCTCCGGGGACCCAGAAATGAAAGCAGGGGCTCCATGGCTTGGGTCTCTATGGCAGAACTTTCTGGTGCACCCTGGGAACCCCTCTTACCTCTTCATCCTCCTCTTGCTCTTTGGCATCCTGGTCCTGTGCAGGGGGTTGCAAGTCCTCCTACAGGGGAACAAAGAAGATACAAGGCTATGGGAAGAGACACTGGCCCTCAACTGCCATAGCAGCGCCTCCCCTGCCAGGTCTCACAGATGAACAGAGGCGCTCCATCATCTTTCTGTGCTTAGAGGCTCTGGAGGTGCCAGATACTCTGCAACCCAGGTATCTTTCACAAGCAGATCCCAAGTCATGGGTACCTGGCCCCTATAGACTTAGGCTCCTTAAGTGAGAAGCCTGGAGAGTGTGGAGTAAGGAGAGACCCTTGAATCACTCACATGAACCCCTCCCTCAGGCTGTATGAGCAGTGCATGCCATCACTGTTCACAGAGACCTTGAGGGCAGGGGTCAGGGCCTAGATACTAGTGCATGGCTTCAGAGTTCAAAATGTCAGGGCTCCAGATCCCTCTCAGGTCCTCAGGAGTGTGGGTCACTCTTCCCGCCTTCCAGATAGACTCTTGGCTCAGGCCTGTCTTCCATCTCCCCGTCACACAGCATTTGCTTCATGACAGCAGTGGGTTTGGAGCTAGACTGGCAGTCAGTCTTGAGTCTGTTCTCAGAACTTATGTGTGTTACCTCAGGGTAGGTATGATGTCAGAACTAGTTCATGTGTCAACAGAAAATGAACGTCCCTTGGTCACAGTTCCAAGGGCTCAGTAGCATCTTCCAGGTTAGCAAGAGTAGCCTGAACTTGCTCCCAGGATCCTTCTTGCTAGTGGCTTGGGAGTAGGCTTCGTGGGATGGCCACCGTGCTGGGAACAGTGGTAATGATGGGGACAGGTGCTGTCTTAATTAGGGTTTTACTGTTGAGAACAGACACCATGACCAAGGCTCCTCTTATAAGGACAGCATTTAATTGGGGCTGGCTTAAAGGTTCAAAGGTTCAGTACATTATCAAGGTGGGAGCATGGCAGCTTCCAGGCAGGCATGCAGCAGGAGGAGCTGAGAGGTCTACATCTTCGTCTGAAGGCTGGGCTTCCAAGCAGCTCGGGCAAGGGTCTTAAAGCCTGGGCCTACAGTGACACACCCACTCCAACAAGGCCACACCTACTCCAAAAGGCCACATCTCCTAATAGTGCCACCCCCTGGGCCAAGCGTATTCAGACCATCACAGGCATTCACCATGTGCCTGGCAGAATCGCATCCAGGTATCATTTCTCTGCCTCCTCCCACGCTCCCAAGAGACATGCCATTTCAGACCCTCATTTGGAAGAAGATCCTCCCAAACTCACACAGCCTGCAGAGGTGTACCTGCAAACTCCAGTGACAGAAAACCTTGTGCTGGCCTTGGAAGTAGGTGTTTGGGGTGGGTGGCCCCTCCCCTTTCCCCTGCTCCTTACAGTAGACTTGTGTGGCATTGGCTGTGTGGAAGCCTGGGGCTCCACCATTGGGGTTGCCTGTTGTAGTGTGTGTGTGTGTGTGTGTGTGTGTGTGTGTGTGTGTGTGTGTGTGGCTGAAGATAACAAGTCTTTGGAATCGGTCTCTTCCCCAACCTCCATTTTGGAATCCCCATCCCTGCACAATCCATACTCAGTCTTTGAAAGGTATAGCCCAGAAGCTGGCCACTCACGGAACCAACATGCTCGCAGAGAATAGCCACGTGACCGTGGTGCATTATGCCACCTAATCTCTCCAGGCCCTTCCTTTCTGCATCCTGTTTGGTGGAATTTGGGGCCCCATTAAATGGGTCAGCAAGTGTAAAAGGCTTAAAGCAGAGCTTATTCTTTGGCAAGTGAGGAGACAGCTCCTACATTTGGCATCTATCCCCAGAGAGCCTGATGGCCCTGTTTTATCTGATGCCTGCCACACACATACATACAGATGCGCATCCATTCACACATGCATTCCATGCATATGTGTCCACGAACACACATCTCCACGCTACCTATAATGCACATACAACACACATGCTCACACAAAGACCTCAACAGAGGGTGGAGTCGGAGCCCTGCTGCTTGCCCACCACAAGTGGGCAGTGTTGCCATTGCTGCTTCCTTGGGAGGTGGCAGCCAGACTCTGGCATGAGGGAGGTTGGATAAAGGATAACAGGTAGCTCTGGTGGTGACTTGGTAGCTTTAGCCTGTCACCATGTACTGCCCTTGTAAAATTTATTTTCTGCATGCCAAAGAGCTGGGCTGGCCATGGTCTGCATGTCCCTTTACTTGTGCATAAAATGAATCCCAAGTCCCCACTCTTGGAGAAGGATGAGGATTCCAGATATGAATGGGTATAAAGGTACCAAGTCGCCCAGCACACAATGGGTACTGCCTGTAAAGTTAAGCAGTGTCTAATGCTATTTACCGGTGTGTTCACCAGGGCAGACTTGTCTCCTGTTGCTGGGGAGCCTAGGGAAAGGACATGAGCCAGGCTTACCTTGCGTACCACCCCGGTGGTGACCACGATGTTTTCTGCCTCCTCCACTGTCTTGGTGGCCACTGTGTTGACGCTGCTGACCACAGCTTCACTCACAGCATTGGCCTGCTCCTTGGTCTTCTCAGCCACTGCAGAGGATTCTGGTTAGACTCAGCCCTGGCCCCCTCCACTGCTGTCTACCCAAGCTGGGGAGAACTGCCCCTTCCCAGAGCTCGGACACCTGACTCCTAGTTACTTCAATCCCTTTGTCTGACTGTAGGGCAGGAACAGTGTGATGGTCTATCTTCAGGACATGTAGTGGTTTGGGTCACCTAGGGCTTAGGGCTCCAGTTGGTACAAGGAGGACTTCAGGTGTGAACGCTGGCTATAGGGCAGGATTCATGGGGTCCCCAGTTCTGGGTCACCTTACCTGAGGTTACACTGTGTACCACGTTCTCCTTGGTTTTGGTGCCTGTTGGAGGAAAGAGGTGTCCAAGCAGTCAGGGCAAACAGCTGGACACAATGTGGGGCCAGGAGAGGATTAGGATGGCGTCTGGGGGCAGCAGCCCCTTCAAAAGGCCATTTCCTGCTACATCTGAAGGACAGAGGACAGACGGGAAGGAGACAGGACAGGAAGAGGGAACAAAATAGACCAGGCCTGAGGTAAGGTTACTAATGGGGCTATGGCCCTTGTATGGGCGTGGCCCGGGCCTCAGAAGCAGCAGCTGAACAGGGCAGAGAAAGCCGAGTCACAGGCTTAGCCACCCCATCCCCTCTTTGGGAAGATCCCAGAGTAAATCGGGCCTATTTTCACAGCCTACCCTTTCCCTTTCCCTATAAGCCAGGTGGGGTCAAGTAGCCTGGCTCCGCTGCAGCAACTCCCATTAGAGAAATCGGGTTTTACCTGAGCAGATCATTACCTCAGGGTCTCCAGATTAGGAGACCCCAGACATGTGTGTGCATTCTTTTAAGTGCACACACATGTAGGTGTGGCACTCGGATCCTGTCCCACTCAGAGTCCCTTCCCCCAGGGTATCAAAGACAATTAGATGCTACCATATTCTCCTGGGTGTGTGTCCCTGCCTCAATAATCAGAATTTCATCTCACAGTGCTCTCCAGAAGCTGGGGGGGCATATGCAGAGGGAAGGCATTGGGATTCGGCCCTCCATTAGGGACCCCTCCGCCCCGCCCTGCCCCGCCCCACCTGCCACACTCACCCACATACATAACCCCCTCCTTGGTCTTCTCAGCTACCTCCGTCACTCCTTGCTTGGTCTTCTCCACAGCACCCACAACGCCTTCTTTGGCAATGGAGAAGCCTTTCTTGAAGACGTCCATGGTGGTTGCAAGGATGGGACCTGGCTGCTGCAAGCTAAGGACCGGAGTGCTGCCGCAGCCGCTGTCTCTGCTGCTGCTGCCTCTTATTGACGCGGATGAAATATTGATGCTGTGGCTGCTGGCTGGAGCCCAGCCAGCCCGGGGCAGGGTGGGGGCAGGGAGGGCAGGCTGGAGGGAAGGCATGCCCCATGGGGACACCAGAGAGCAGGGCCGGGGCCTCGACTGGCTCAGTTCTGCCCTGCTGATGACTCCTGTTGTCCCCGGGGAGGGAGAGCGTGTAGGGGGCTGGACATATCCTAATCTATCATTGCACCTCATTCATCCTTAGAAAGCCCTGGTGGTCTCGTGCCCTGGCTCTTGTATGCAGAAGAAAAGTGCCTTAACTGACGCCTCAGTGTCCCAGGCTGGGGAATGGGGGGTGGGGTCAGGGCCTATCCAGTGAATGACCAACCTGCAGGCTGCTCTGGTTGTCCAGCTCCCCACTGTATCCTGGATACTCTTGAGCCTGGAGCTCCAATCAAACTTGTCGGAATGCTAAGGCCAGAAACACATGAAGCTTCCCCCATGCCCTAGACTGGGCTGCATGCTGTGTGATTCTAGCATAGTCCCTTTCCTTCTCTGAGCTCCCGCCCACCTGCTCGTTCCCATAGCCCAGTGGAAAGGTGCTGAGCAGGTGTGATGTGCCTGCTCCCTACTTCCTGGCCAACAGTTACGGTGGCACCAGATCTCCTCCAGGCCCAGGCCCAAGAGCCCTGTAGAAATGGCTTTGATAGGGCCACCTTTACGTGTCTACCAAATCCCCTGTGTCCCTGATTCAAGTGCCCTCAGGACACAGGAATTGACCCAAGTGGTTGGAGGCCTCCGAGGGGGCCAGGCTGGAAGGGGCGGGGGCGGATGAGACTTGCCGGGTGGGCCGGACCAGGCCACTTCCTCCCTTTGTTGTCCTTGTGTTTTCTTTTCTTTCTGACATTTCGCTTGAAGACCAGCAAATTTGGGAATCACTTTGAAAGGCCGAGCCAGCCTAACAAGTCCCTCGCCATGATCCCGACACTGCTTCTGGGCCTTGGGGTGTACCTGAGCTGGGGACCGCTAGGGTCCTGGACGCAGAATTCCAGTACCAGGTTCTCTGATCTCAATAGGCCCAGCGTGCCTGAAGGCTGGAGAATAGGGGCTGAGGACACCAGCAGAGACCCCATCAGACGGTAAGGAAATCCTGCCCTTAGCGGAGGTCAGGAGATGATATCTGAGCCCCAGATCCACATCTGAGGAATGGACTGATGTGTGGCTATCTCTGTAGCTAAGGGATGCTAGTTTCTTGGATCTGGTACTCCAGGGCCCAGGCTGAGGATGTCAGGGTGATCCCTGCTTCATCTATAGCAGGAGCTTCGGGTGGGGCTGCACCAGGTAAAGCAGCTCCCGCTACCACCATGGGACTCAGAGGGTCGGGTGTTCTAGATGCTTCCAGGTGATGAGGCTGGGGTTCCTGCTCTTCGAAGGAGCTCAGTTCTGAAACCTGAGCCCCAGAAAGGCTGGCCCAGCCTAAGCCCTAGGGGACAGCCGCTCACAGGGAAGACATTTGGAGCTAAGTGCCCAGAGTACCAGGCCAAGATTACTAAACAGAGCAAGGGTTCCTCAGTCCCCAGGGTTCATGGAGGCAGGGAATCCTAGAGCACTGTCACGAAGCCTCCTCACGAAGCATGGACGGGGTGTGGTGAGATCCCGGACAAGGTTTTCCAATATCCCCTTTGTGCTTAGAGGTGCCAGGACTCTGGATCTGTCCTTCAGGGTTTGGAGTCTCATGTCTCAACATGTCCAAGGCAGTGCGCAGATACCACTTCCTGGGCTAGCCTCGGGGGATCAGCTTTTCAAGTATTATCTCCATTCATTCCCCACCCCCCCCCCCCCCCCAGCAGCCTTATTCACATTGGAGGAGCCTGAGGCTCACAGTGCTTGAGTAATTTGCACAGAGAGCTGGACCTTTGCTTTCATAACTTAGCTCTCGGAGTGGAAACTGTCCGATCTGTAGGGTAAATGGCCAACTTCCTCCTCCTCTGCCCAGCCTCCCCACTATGTAGAAAAGGGACTGTAATAGAGTTCTCAGACAAATCTACTGGACCAGGTTTCCATCTGCTTCTGACACTTTTAGGGGAATATCTGTTGGGTGCTTTCTGGAAAGCATGCTTGGCCACAGAGAAGCTGCATCGTAAGAGGAAGCATGTGTTGTTTCATGAAGAAAGGGTGGGTCTGGTGGTGTAGGGAGAAAGGAGTGTCCTGTCGATCCCTAGTTCTACCACAGGCTCACAAACACAGGCGACCACTCATGGGGGCTGACAACCCTATCATAAATCTCTGACTTCAGGACCTGGGACCAACCCTCTCTTCCCTAGAGCCACCAGGAGCAGGTCCCAGCCTGCAAAGGAAAGATGGAAGAACTTGAGGGGCCAGAAGGGAGGTGCTCTGGTCTTTGTTCTTCATTCCTCCTGGGTGTGGAGAGGGTCTGCTTGTTCCCTTAGCCCCTGAGATTAGAGGACCATCCATCTTTCCCTAGGTGGAGTTGTGCCAGACTCTAGGGACTAGAGGGGTTTGTATATGATGAACTGGGCTCAGGAATACCCAGGTGACCCAAGCGAGGACTCCTGCCTACCAGGGTTTCCTTTTCATATCCCAAGAAGCTTGGACCCCACCGTCCAAGTTATTGAAGTATCTAGAGAACCTGGTGGGAAAGGAAGGAAACACAGCAGCTTCCTGGGCTGATTGCTTCCCATGTTCCTGTGACAGGAGGCGGAAGTGCTGCTCAGAGTCCTTGGGCAGAAGGGGAAGGGGGTTGTCAAGGGACCCATGCGCTGTGTTCCACTACTCCATCAGCAGGGTTGGGGGGACGCAGCATCGGCATCAGTCATAGAATCTCTGCTGCTAGAGCCAGGCCTCCTGCTCTCTATCTGGCCCTCCAATTCCATAGGTCAGGGACCAGGCAAGCTCTGGACTCATGGGGATAAGAGCTTTTGGAGGAACAGTGAAACAACTTGGAGCCTCCACACCCTGTGTGCCAGGTTACCAGGTCCCAGGGCAGAAGAGGGACATAGTTAGCTGTTTCCCAAGCCCGTAGGGATCCTGCAGAGGCAGGACTGGGGACCTAGCAAGGAGTACCTTGCTCCTTTCCAGCACCTGGGTGGGGTTGTGTATATAGAATATGGGCTCCTCAGACCCAAGTCGGCTGCTCCACAGAGGCTGGGTCTGTGGTAGAGGCCGTGCTGAACCTGCAGAGATGGGCCGTCTTCTACTGTGATTCCATTCAGGGCCTCGGATCTCATAGTTTGAGCCTGGTGTACTCTGTCCTGACCCACCCCCATGTAGGGTGGGATTTTAAGAGTGTTACTCCCAGTAGCAGGCTCCTCCTAATGGAAGGAGCACTAGGGTCTATTGTAGCTGCTAGCTCCAAGGTCCAGAGCTGTTCAGCACACCGCTAGAGGACACACAATAGCAGAGTGGAGCCAACACATACTCTTGTACCTATTCTCTCTCCTGAACACAAAGTTCTGAATATAAGCAGGGAAGAGCCCCACAGGCCAGTGCTGAGTCCTCTGGGCTTACAGTCAGGGAGTCCCAGACCCAAGCTGCCTGTTGGATGGGCTTTGAGCTTCCCTGCGGAGATACAATACCACTCCACCACTCCTGGTTCAGGGAGGAGTGTTTCCACAGGTGTGCAGCTGCACACTGACAGCTGCATGCAGGCCTCAGAAAACATGGCTGCCAGACAGGACAGCCTCCAGCCTAGAAGAACCTGAAGAGATGGGCTCCTTGGCTAGCAAAGATGCTCTTACAAAGGCATCTTCACAGCCCAAGCACATCCATTATGCAGAAAGCACCAGCCCCTCCCTGCGACAGGCTCTGTTAGCCTTCCCCACAACCCCTTTCTGTGTCTCCAGGGATTTGGCTTCTGCACATTTCCAGGAGTGGGAGGAGGGCCTGACTCAAGGTCACCAGAGTCCAGGAAGGAAAGGGGAGGAGAGTTTCAGGTTTCCCAGCTCCACTCTGGGTTAGCATCCCCTCCTGTGTGTACCACACAGGGTGGGGGCAGACCCTACTTCACTCTGATCCTCAGCACAGCCGGCCTGCAGGTCTCCTCATAGAAGGGTGCAGAAGAGGGAGCAGGCCTGAGGCAGGGCATCGAGAACAATGGGGCACTTGAGCATGTCAAGCCTGAGGCACATGTGCTGTGGGCCCACGAGCAGCTGCCAAGAGCTGGAGGAAACCAAAGCAAAGGTTAGGAATTTTCCCAGGACTTGAGGCTGCCTGCCTGTGCTATGCCAAGGGGGGAGCTGCCAAGGCAGGGAAGAGCCAACAGCAGTGTGGCAGCTCAGAAGAGAAAGTTCCTGGGCAGGAAGGGTGGGCAGCATGGCTTTCAGTTCAGGAGGGAGAGCTGGAAAGTCCCATAACCCCTAGCAGGCTGGACCAGGTCAGGCTCATCAGGCACACCAGGCTTCCTGGGCTCTTTAACAAGCTCCAAGGTGTGGGGCTTGTTTAGACTTGTTCTGAAGCATTCTGGACTAGATAGTTCCTTATTGTCAGAGTATGATATCAGCCTTGTGCATCCCAGGACATTCACTGGTCCCTGACATTCTCCCTGTCTCTCTGTCTCTCTGTCTCTTTGATCTTCTCTGTCTCTGTGTCTCTGTTTCTATATGTCTCTGTCTCTCTGTCTCTGACTCTGTCTTTCTGTCTCTCTGTCTCTGTCTCTGTCTGTCTCTGTCTCTGTCTCTCTGTCTCTCTCTGTCTCTCTCTGTCTCTCTGTCTCTCTCTCTCTCTGTGTGTGTGTGTGTGTGTGTGTGTGTGTGTGTGTGTGTGTGTGTGAGAGAGAGAGAGAGAGAGAGAGAGAGAGAGAGAGAGAGAGAGAGAGGCATTGAGTCCAGAGCTCACTGATGTCAGCTACACTGGTGGGCCTACAAACCCCTTGTCTCTGCCTCCCCAGTGCTGGGGATACAAGTGCATGCTACCATGCCTGGCTTTTTCATAGATGCTGACAATGCAGACTCAAACTCTTGTACTTTGCCAATGGGCCACCTCCCTAGCCCCGCATCACCACATTTGTATAATTCATACTATGTGTTTGATCCTATTCACACCCTGTTGCCCTCTCCTGTTCTCCCTCGTCCTGCTATCTCCCTCTTAGACCTTCAGACCCTTTTTTGTTTTGAGATCTAGGTTGTGCATATGAGAGATTTGTTTTTCTGAGTGTGGCTTATTTCCTTTAATAGGATGATCTCTAGTTCCACTAATTTTCCTGTAGATGCCATTACTCCAATCTTCTGTATGACTGAATATATATTTTATATGTATGTGTTTGTTTGTATGTATGCATGTATGGGTGTATGTATTTTTTTCTTTATCCATTTATCAGTTGGTAGATATCTACTCTAACTCCATACCTCAACTGTTATAAAAATTGCCCATTAAACGCGATGTGCAGGCATCTCTGTTTGCTGGTAGAGATCCCTTTCAATACACACCCTGGAGTGCTATAGTTGGATCATCTGGTAATTCTATATTTTGTTTTAGTTTTAGGGTTTAACTATTTCTTTACTTTCTATATATATTTTGTTAATTAAAATAAATAACAAAAATTATTGTACCCCATAAATGCACACAAAATATTTTCTGATACCTAAAAAGATAAGATTTTAAAATTTTAAACAAAAGAATGTTGTTTGTGCATGTGGGTGCTTTGATTGCATGTTTGCTGTTTATCCTGTGTGCGCCTGGATCCTGAGGAGGCCAGAAGAGGGTGTTGGATTCCCTGGAACTGGAGATACCGATAGCTGTGGAACCACCACTTAGGTGCTGGGAATTGAACCTGGGTCCTCTGGAATGGCACTCTTAACCACTGAAACATGTCTCCAGCCCCTTTATTTTTGAGGCAGAGTCTCCATATTATTCAGAGCTGACCTTGAACTCCCTGTATAGTCCATGTTGGCTTCAAACTTCTGATCCTTCTACTTCTTGCCTCCCAAGCACTAGGGTTATAGGCATGGATGGACGTGAGCAGCAGGGGCTTCTACATCCACAATTTTCATCCTCACCAATACTGCACTCAAAGATACCTCCCTCCCTCTTCCCCTCCCTCTTCCCCTCCCTCCCTCCCACCTCCATATACTGGCCAGCGTTCCTATGATTAGTTTTGTTTTGACACAGGGTCTCTGATAGCTCAAGCTAGCTTCAAACACCCTTCTGTAGTTGAGGATGATCTTGAACTACTGAATCTCCTGCCTTGCCTCCTGTGCCCTACCAAGTGCCAGGATTACAGGTCAGTACCATCACATATCTCTTCCCTCTTTTCCTTTCCTTTCTTCTTTTCTTTTTCTTTCTTTCTTCCTTTTTTTTTTTTTTTTTTTTTTTGAGACAGGGTTTTGTGTATCTAGGTGCTAGCCTAGAATTTGCTATATAACGGAGGGTGACCTTGAACTTCTGATCCTGATCTTTCTGCCTCCACCTTCTGAATGTTGGAATTAGAGGCTTGTGCCACCATTCCTGATTTTATGTGGTGCTTGTATTAAACTCAAGACTCCATGCTTGCTAGCACTCTACCAACTGAGCTCTGTCCTCCCTTTGGGAGTGTATGCATGTATTCGTATGTGTGCATAGCTGTGTACACATACATGTATTATCCATGCACGTGGAAGCCTAAGGTCAGCATCAAGTGTCTTCCTCAATTCTTCTAACCTATTGAAGAGTCTCTCCTTGAAGCTCATGCTCACTACTTAGATGGGATTAGTTGGCTAGCAAGCTCCAGATGTCCTCTTTGCCTACCCAGAGCTGGATTCCAGGTATGCACCAGTGTGTCTGGCTTTTTATATATGCTTGGCAACCAAACTCAGGTCAGCATGCTTATGTGGCAAATCCTTTACAGATCTAGCCCCCAGTTCTCCCCCCTCCTTTTTTTTTTTTTTTTTT
>JADRCD010219769.1:0-27135 GCA_019843815.1 Montemys delectorum
ACACAGAGGAAGCTTTGTACATAAGTGTAAGCCTGTCAGTCACTACCTAAAGGTGAGGATACAGGAGAGGAGGGAGAGCAGACTAGGCAGGGAGAGTACAAGTGGTAAGAGAGGTAACAAAGAAAAGGGAACACAACACGGAGATAAAGGAGTAGATGGTGGCTTTGGCTGACGAATGACCTCCTTTTCAAAGAGCTGCTGATCTGCAAACAGGTGGATTTGCCTGTATATTTGGTTGGCATCCTGGCACTGAGCACACACAAGCCAAATGAAGCACATTAGAAAAGGGAGACTAGGAGAGCCAGGAGACTGTTACAACACTTACTGTTTATGTCAAGACCTGCTAGTCTCTGGGGACCTATTTTCACATAATCTATAATTATCTCTTTGCTTTAATCGCCTTGTCATTCCTGAGGCTCTCATGGGCACTGGAAGAGGAAAAGCTCATTAACTAAACCTTTTCTCCTCTCTCCAGCCACCCATGGCTTTTAATTGCTTGGTGTGTTATTATCTGGGAGTGCAACTGGGATCATTTTCATAAGAAAGGGAGGTAGAGAGCAGGAAGGGAGCCATGAGTCCCTGAGGTATGCACCACAGACAAACCTTTGCTTTCTCAATTATTTATGCCAGCTGAGGTTTTACAGGCTGAATAAATCCATAGCTCAAGTTCATTCTGAGCAGTCAGATCCTCAGGAGAGAGTTGCCCACTTGCCTGTACACACTTGTGTATCCTCAAGGAACAACCAGACTGTGACAAGACATATGTCATCTAATTTATCACCGACCACCAAAGTGTTAACACAGTGTTGATCACAGGCAACAGTGAAATAGGGAAGGATTACACTAACCAGCCAAACAGATGCTCTTAGTGCTAAGAAGAGTGCTGTCACTGGGACAGTGGTGTCTCATAATGACTTAGCCTAATGAAACCATTAGGATCCAAATATTCCATCTTTAAAACATAAGATATGTTTAACAACGACAGTCCTTAAACAGAGCTGCAAAAGCCAGGTTAGTATAAAACAACATGAGGCTTTGAATAAAATCCTAAGTAGAATCTTATAACAACAGATCTTATAAATAGCAATAAAACTATGTCATGCTGCTGCCTGTTATCCAATCACATACTGCTTCCAAAAAATTCACAGAAGTTTCTCTATCAGTGTCAAGCTTCTATGCTTTTAGTCTAGTTTATATTTTAACCAAGAAAACAAAGCATAAAGCAACCATTTTCATCCTAGTTTTTACTTATATTCTTCTACTTTATAATCAATATTAGAGAGCAACTAGCAACCAAAGAAAAGTTATTTTTCAAAATAGTATCAAAATGTTATTACTGCTTAAAAATGGAAACTTTGTAAGTCAACAATGTAAATATCTCTTTGAAATTCTACATGCTTTTTTGTCTGACCACAGCAATGACCTCTGGTATTTTCTGCCAAAACACTTCATTTGTCTCACAGAACAACTAATCAATTCCAGAGCCCATCAATCATTTCAGTTGTATACTAGACTGGTCTTGCTTAGAGAAGGTCCAGATGGCTGCCTGAGTAAGTGGAATTAAAATTCTAACAAATTACGAAGCATCAAACTACAAAATACAACAGAGAAGACCAAATCTTATTGCAGGATAGGCTAAGCAGTATGCCTTGCCTTTTTTCTGTTTTTAATTCTTGCCCTAATTTTTTAATGTGTATGCTGACTTCTAGAGCAAACACAAGCAGGCATTCACTGCACACTGAAGTCATTCTGGTGACGGCACCATGTGCAGAGCCCTGTGCTTATTACAGTACCCCCTGCACATGGGCGTCTAAACAAAGCATAGCTCACCTCAGAACACCAGATAACTGAATGGTAAGATTATTACACATCTTCCAAGTCTAACAGATTGGCTTCTCCTCCTAGTTTTCCATAGTCTCTTGCAGATGCAGTCTGCACTGCTTTGCAGGCAGGCTGACCTAGAGTTTTGGCTCCTACTTTGAGCACTTGGTCTCTTGTGGTGCCCTCTGTGCTGAGTAGCAGCAGTGTTAATCAAAGTTTACAGCTTTATGGAGATGCATACTCTGCTGGCTATTATTCTAGGGCACTTGTGTGCATCTGTATATTCCACACAAACACCATATGAAACAGATACTATCATCCCCATTCTAGAGATGAGTAAGTTGCTCAGGTTCCAGCTAGAGTGGTGGGATCCACAGTTGAATGTCTGCCATCTGGCTCCACAGTTGTATAAACTTAACGGAAACCTCGTTATAGCCTTTCTATTACAGAGCAACTAACTTCAGAAGTAGACGCTCCCATTTGCCCCCTGGAATACTCTCTCCTATAAGGCAGAAACAAAGATTTGAAACAACAGGGCAAAAAAATCCAGGCCCTTAGCTCATCTGTAATACTTTAGCAGGAAAGCCAGAGCAATGGATCCCAAGCTGTTCAAATGTGTGCTGACTTTCCTGAACTTTACAACATATTCAAAATAATTTACAAAATACATTGTTTTATCTCTTAAAAAAATGATTATGCAAAAAAGACTTTTTCCTTTTACCCATCTATTATTTGATATTTCTAAAACTCTATATTTACTTCTGTTTTCATATCAGTTGAACACAATTCTGACAAGAATTTGTAAATGTCATCAGTTAAAGCACAATTTGTCTTAGAAAAGTAGGCCGGGCGGTGGTGGCACATGCCTTTAATCCCACCACTTGGGAGGCAGAGGCAGGTGGATTTCTGAGTTCGAGGCCAGCCTGGTCTACAGAGTGAGCTCCAAGGACAGCCAGGGCTACACAGAGAAACCCTGTCTCGAAAAACCAAAAAAAAAAAAAAAAAAAAAAGAAAAAAGAAAGAAAGAAAAAAAAAGAAAAAAAAAGAAAAAAGAGAAAAGTGATAGTACCATATCCAATACCCATGACATAAATTTCAGAAAATAGTCTGTTTTCACTGTTGAACCACATTTTAATACTTGTGAAAATTCTAACTGTACACGTGGTACTCTACTGCAGTAATCCAACATTTCAGTACAGGAAAAAATTACTATGATTAAGTTTATTATAACAGAATTATTCCACTAGTTAAATGAATTGTCTTAATGTACTAATTATGTTTCCAGAGCTACTGTAGTAGTAAGAGAATTACTATGCTTACAATAGCATAAAGACTTTCAGTGACTCTTAGCATTTGTATTTCCGTATGTACACTGTGGCTAATACCTGCCCCACCTCCCACACATACAATAAATAAGCATATAATAAAAAATTGGAAATAGCACAAAAAGATTAATATTTTTATTAGTGAACTAAGTCCAGGTCTAACCAGGTTTACCTATAGCAAAAGTTCATATTTGGCTCAGTAGTATTTATTATACATACATGAAAATGCCAAAAGTACTAAGAAAATGCAAATGTGGCATACCTATGATCCCAGCAATCAGGAGATGGAGGCAAGAAAGTCATGAGTTCAAGGTCATCCTCCACTACATAGTAAGTTCAGGCTGACCTGGACCAAATGAAAACCTGTCTTAAGAAAACTAACAAAACAACAAGAAACAAAAGTACTAAGAATAGCTTGTCGTGGCACCTGGGATCTCTGAGTTTAAGGCCAGCCTGGTCTACATAGTGGGTTTTAGACAGCAGGAGCTACATAATAGAGAGACCCTGTCTCAAAAAATGAACAAGAACAACAAAAAGCACTAAGAAAACACTATTCAAAAGTGAAGAAGCTGGAAGACAAATATTCATGTTCTGTCTCACAGTAGATGCATAAAAATGTGGGGAGGTGAATTAAAATTTCTCCTTTATAATTGGGTGTGGTGGTACACATTTGTTAATCCCAGCACTTGGGAGGCAGAGGCAGGTGGATTTCTGAGTTTGAAGCCAGCCTGGTCTACAGAGTGAGCTCCAGGACAGCCAGGGCTACACAGAGAAACCCTGTCTTAACATTTCCCCCCACCCCAACACACAGAAAAAAAAAAATTCTACTTTACAAAAACAAGCAATATTATTCTGTGCCATCAGATTTGATCTAAGAGCCATTGCTTTAGGAAGTGGGTGAGGGGAGATGGGAAGAAGGGCAGGGAGGGAAACAGGAGAGCCATGTGGAGAGATACAGTGATGGAGAAGTCAGGTCAAGTTAGGTGGGTTAGCTTAGAGACTGCCCCAGCACACAGGCAAACAGCTTTATACTATACAGATGTTTATGCAGGACCCCAAAATGCCCCAAAACATCAACCCATTCAAATCAGCTTAAGTCTGTCTCAGGAATACCCTCCCCAGAACGTTCCCTCACTTCTCTGGAAGATATCTGAGCGGCTTTTGTTCTGCCAAGGTACTTATCATTCACAGTACCAATACTCAAAAAGAGACTATAATCAGCAAGCCATTTTGGAAAATGCTTTTAGTCTGGGGGCCCTTGCACAAATTAGCACACAAATAAAGATCATTACCATATATAAGTGACTGATACTGTTAGAAAGTTAAACTTCGTAGCTTCTCTTTTTGGTACCACCCCTCTTCATTTTAGGAAGACAAATAACTCCCTTCAGTAAATTGTGGGGAGGCCAAGTTTTCCATTTGAAACATTTGATGTTGAAGAAGAAGTAAGGCAATGTTTGGTTAACTAAAAGAATAAAGACATTAAACACTGTCCCTTTTAGTTTGTAAAGTAACAATCTTAAAGAAGTTATTCCACGACTCCTTAAAGTAGCAGAGGATTCCTTTCCTGACTTAACATGGTGTTGAAGAAAAAGGATTACGACATTTTTACACAGTACAAAAACTAATAGAGCTGTTAAGTATTATATTCCCAGAATCCAAGTAAAAGAATGAACAAGCGAGTGGTGCTGGCTCACACCTTTAACACCAGCAAATAGAAAGGAGAGGCAGATGGATCTGAGTTCAAGGCCAGCCTCTTCTACATACTGAGTTTCAAAACAGCCAGAGCTACATAGATAAACCTTGTCTCAAAAAAAAAAAAAAAAAAAGAAAAGAAAAGAAAAAAAGAAAAAAAAGAATGAATGAATGAATGAATGAACAAAAAATGAACAAGCAAAGGCAAGAAGGGGGAAAGAAGAAGAAAGAATGTTTTAGATTGTGTATTACCAAATTAAAAAATACATATATATAGATACTATGTGCACACATAATATATATGCATGCATGTTGTATATATACTTCTATTGTCAAAAATCAGAAAAAAAATTACCTGATTGTTTCTTCATGATATAGAGAACTAACGACCGGACCACCAAAACCACTACTGCCTTCTTTTCCTTTCTTCTCTGATACCTGTGGAAGATAAGATGGAACAAGACACATGACTAATGCAATATGTACTGAAAAATTATAAAACATCACTCTCCTAAGGAACACTAAAATTTTACTCAAACAATTCTTGAATGCTAGTAATAGTTTTAAGGTGATTAATAAAATCAAACTCATGGCAATGCTCCTGTCTCAGCCTCCTGAGTGCTGAGATTACAGCTGCTATCAGTCTGAGAATGCTTTTCTTTATACAAGAAAAAGTACAAAGTAAGAATTTGCTTTACTTAATCCTCTCATATTTTAGGTCTCTCCTCCATTGGTAGGATAGAGTTGGAACATACACGGCATTTAAGAAATGCAAGCTAAGAGCTGGAGAGATGACTCACAAGTTAAGAACATTTACTGCTCTTCCAGAGGACCTAGGTTTGGTTCCCAGAACCTATATGATGGCTCACATCTGACAGCAACTCTAGTTCTAGGGGATCCAGCACCCTACCCTGTTCTGGCCTCTGTGGGTATCAGGCATATGCATGGTACACAGACACGCCAGCAAACACCCACACTGTAAAATAAGTGAATAAAGGAAATGCAAACTAAAGAAAGCTGAAAATAAGAAAACTGGGAAGAAGAAGGAGGAGGAGGAGGAGGAGGAGGAGGAGGAGGAGGAAGAGGAGAAAGAGGAGAAGAAGAGGAGGAGGAAGAGGCGGAGGAGGAAGAGGAAGGAAAAGGGAGGGGAGGGATGAGAAAACAAACCAAGTACTGACTCTCTTGAAAAGAAACAATTCCCAGAGGTAATAGAGTTGTAAGCTTAGACAACCTTTGCTTTGACAGTGATTTTTTAAAGATACACACACACACACACACACACACACACACACACACAAACCCCAAAAATTCAAAAAGAAATAAATTAGTGGTCTTTATTAAGGTTTAAAAACTTGTACTTTGTGAAACACATTGGTCAAACAGTGAAGCTACAAACAAGAAAACTTGGCAAAACACATTATCAATAAAGCCTGGTATCTAAAATTCTCAAATAATTATTAAGAAGCAATAATAAGAAAGCAAATTATGATACAGATTTGGATAGATATGGTTACTATCATGTTCCATGCTGGTGGTGCTGGGTTTTTTGTGGGGGTGGGGTGGCCTGTGACACCTTAGGAGGTAGGCCACTGGGCCACACTTTTGGGGATTCTAACCCAGCCTTGCTTCCGTTCTGTCCTGGTTTGTGTGCAATGTGCAAAGCTTGGCCCCCCAAACAGGTATTTTTTTCACAGAGTGTGAAAGGTAACTCATAGATTGTACCAAAGAAAATATACACATGACACATAAGTGAGTGAAAAGATGCCTAATAGCAAGGAAACGGGATCCACGCTTACGAAAGGGGCTGAGGTTCGGCAAGTCTACCAGTGCATGGATGGATTAAAAGCAGTTCACCTTTGATGCTATTATATAAGATCAAATTACCCCTGAATACAGGCAGTCGGTACTGCTGCCTTTCCAATTTAGACTTACTACTTTTTCCTGCTGTAGGCTAGGATTTACAGTTCAGTGTTGCACAGCAGCGGTGATACATGCCACCTGCCTTCTTGCTGATCATCACGGAAAGTGCCCATCTTTATCACAGAGATGTGGTGTATGAGTTTTTTTTTAATGTCCACAGTCATATTATAAACATTCACTTTCACTCTGCAAGACCCGACTCCACTGCCTCATGCCACGGCATCCCAAGTATAGCCAAGTCAGCATACACGGTGCTGTGGCGCTGCCGGGCGAGTCCACCCTCTTATCCCTAAGCCTCCTTACACTTGCCCCAGTTCTCAGATGGACCCCACCCCACCCCAGTGCTCCAGCCTAGTTTGGGCCCAGTTAGGGGGCGTGCCTGTACCTTCTAAACATCCAGGCTTGGAACAAAACACTGTGTGAAATCCACAGTGTTCATATGAGACACAAAACCAAGAACAAAAAATTCACACCTAGGTCTCACTGCAAAACCACAAACAATATGACAACCAGAACATTGTGTTTCCTCCAAGTTCACCGTGAGGCCTAACTTCTCCAATAAGAGTCACCTGCTCGAATGCCAAGGCACAGATCTTGAAAAGAACACTGGTGAACTCCATCAAAGAATTAAAGGAAGTTAAAGATACAGAGAAACAGCTCAGGGAATACACACCCAAGGAATGCCCCAGAGGATGAAAACGTAAGGCTGGATGAGATGAAAAAGGCACCAGGATTTGAAAACCAAACTCAGTAGAGACAGAGACACTGAAGGGAACTCAACAAGCGGAAACGCAGATGGAACTGAACAACAGAACACGGGGAAATCCCTTACACCCAGGGCAGATCAAATGGAAGACAGAGAATCAGGTCTCAAAAAACAAAGATAGAAACCAGACCACACTAGCGAAGAACAGAAATTCAACACCACTGACTTCTACTCTCGAAAGTTCCATCATTGTCCAGACTAAGCTGGTGTCCTCCCCTTCGGCATCAGACTAAGCTGGTGTCCTCTCTTTTGGCATTCTCACCACCTTTGTGTCTCTGGGCCATGTTTGCAGTCTGGCTGCTTTCAAGCTTTTTCTTTTTCATTGGTTTTGATGATGTTTATTGGTACAATTTGCTAACTTTGCTTGCATGGGGCTCACTGAGCTGCTAGACCTGAGGGCTTGGGAAGTGATTTTCATCAGGAGGTGACCGCTTCTCTCCGTACACTACCATGTAGGTGTGCCACTCACACCTTGTAGACAGAGACTAGAGTTGTACTGACTGACCAGTGATGCTCAGGACAATACATGATACATTTTCTGGTCCCAATACTAATGGTTAAAGGTTGAAAATCTCTGATTCAGTTTTCAGCAAAGGTTGAGAATTTTGGCTTCTTACATGGTTTGCTTTTTTTTTTCCGACTTCTTACTCTTTTATGACCCCTGCCTCATTTGATTAGCTCCACTTGCAACATCTTGTAGTCTAGTGCTCTTTCTTTACACCATCTCTGATTTGCTATATATTTTTCACTGTGGATCAGTACTATACTGCCCAGGTCTTTACCATCTGGGTCTTTATGTGGTCTTCACATTGCTCTATACGATGCTCATGTTTTCTTCTACTCTGAAAACTTCCATATATGGAACATATTGCACTATGTAATAACATATTAACAGGGGTATTTTAACATCTTTGGTGTTTTATCATCTCTGTCTGAGGTGGTGTGATGACAATGGCACCCACAGGCTCAGCAGCAGCACCTTGGGGCCTTGCTGGAAGAAGTATGTCAGGAGGGGTGGCTTGGAGGTTCCAGGTGCTCAAGGCAGGCTCAGCGGCTCACTCTTCCTGCTGCTGGTTGCATCCCCGACTGCAGCCATGCTTCCAGTAATGACGACTGTGGACTAAACCTTTGAACTCTAAGCCAGTCCCAGTGAAATGTTTTCCTTTATAAGAGGTGCCGTGGTCACAGTGTCTCTTCCCAGCAATAGAGCACTTACTAAGACACTAACGTTTCTACATCTGCTTTTATTACCTTTTTATTCTCCTGGGTAGTTACTATCTTTATTTTTTTTTCTTGCTTGCTTTAAAGACTTCTATTATAAGCCACACATTGTAAACTTTACATTCCTGCTTTCCAGATCTTGTTACACCACTTTCATTATGGTGGGCTTTGTTTTGGCACAAGTTAATAAAGCTACCCGGAATCCGTCTGGCCCTTGAGACTCATTCGTAAGCTCACTGGTGAGAAACAAGACACTCTTAGGACTCTTATCAGCTCTGGGGAAATGGCTACCCACAGCTTTCTGGGGTTTCTTTTCCTGGACTGTCAGTTACCTTTCACACATGTACAGGTTAGTACTTGGCCAAACGGATCCATCTGCAGATCTGTAACTCTGAGTTCCAGTGTTTGCCCTTTCAAACTCTAGCTCACATCAGGGAGACTTTGAAGATAGTGTTTGGCTTTCTCCTCCCCTCACAAGAAGAAAGAGTGGACCACCGAGCCTGTTTCATCTGTTCAAGGAAAGAAAGAATCCCAGGCACCACGGGCTCGCCTTGCCTCCTGCTTTCACACTGCAGGGCAAAGGTCCTACAATCAATTCTAAACCCATACGGTAGAACAAGAATCTCCTGCAGGCTATCCTCTGACTTCCAAAGGAGCACCCCTGCATAAATGCCCCGCCAACATAGAAATAAACGTAATTTTTTTTAAGCATAGAGGTTTATCCTATTTTTCTTTACTCAAAACTCATGAAATTATTTTTATGTTGCATTAGCAGTTAAAGGAAAAGACTGATTTGGCAGCCAATGAGAAAATGTGCCTGTTCTTATAGCACTCCAAGCTATAGTACATACGACATCAAAATGCCCCTTCGTGAAAGAGGAAAGAGCAGCCAGCTATGTGAACCTTCATCACTTCATTTGTGCTCTAGCAAGGTCAAGTCAAAATAAAACCAGTAAGAAACTATCTTTTCCATCTGAAAAACATTTATTACAAAAATTACCATACTAATAACACGAGGTGGTTACTTATTTCCACATAGCTCCATTTTTGGGCTCTTTCCTATTGGTGTGTTTAACTTCTTTACAGCTCAAACTATGGGACTTTGTGCAAATTAATGGCTCTGTCTCATTTTCCTCATTTGTAAAGCTGGAAATACTTACCTACCTCAGATGATTGTTTCGGGATTAAAGATAGGTCTATTTAGATAGAAAAGCATCCAACACAAAATAAGGGATCGTGTAAGTCAGCTGATGTAGTAAAAACTATAGCCACGATCCGGCCATTGCTGCCAGTGTCAGAAACACAGGTGCAAGTTGTTCGTATATGGAGAAAAAGGATCCAACCAGGAGTTTCCTAACAGTGCTAAACTTGTGATTCTTCTAACGTATTATCAGTAAACCTCTCAAAACAGGACAACTAAGCCATCCTTTCAAATGATAGAGGGAAAATAATGCCAGCCTTATGCAAACACTTCTGGGAAATGGAGAACAAGAAAAGAAGACTAGCATCTGGTGCATCTGGTAACTATTATCCAGAGACTTGCATGATCCCAGTTCAGCCTCAGAACAAGAGGACAGAGCTGCATTGGCACTGTACTGCATTTAATGCAGGCAGCAATCACAACAAGTGTCATATGTTCTCAATGTGAAGAAAGAAAAAGCAGTAAGTATGAGCTACCATCAGTTTTAAGACAGTCAAATTTCAGATATATTAGAAAGTTGGATTTCTATCTGTCTTAGGTTTGACAGATTGGAAACCTGAAGAGAGGTGATGTAGGCCATATGACATAGTAAGAGGAAGAGTGGCTTTCAGCCTAATGGACTCTGACAGCCAAAGCTTGTACTATTTCTATTAAAAGCTAGACTCTTCTGCAAGCTTTTCTGGAAACCATCACTGTCCAGTGACAATCTGGTCAGTGAGAACATACACTCTCCTGGGCTGAAGGAGCCATTTGGTTACTCGAGTGCTTGTCTAGCAGGCATCACAGATTCTGTCCCCAGCACCACAGCAATGTGCTGTGGTAGCATTAGCACTAGGAAGGTCAAGGCAGGGCTACTATGAGTCTGAGGTCAGCTTGTAGCAAAACAAAGAGAAATCGGAAATGCCCTGTCCTCCAGAAGAGAAAGACTGGCATTATTTCTTCCTTTAACATTGAAAAACATTCCAGAAGACATCTTAACCTCAGGCTTTCTTTGTGTAAGTTCTGTGGTTAGAGTTCTGGTCAGAAGAGGGTGTCACTGGATGGTGGTGGGATCCATCCCTAGACTGGCCATATTGCCAAGCCTCTATCACTAAGGAACACCTCAGTTCCCGTAGTAAGATCTGTAAAGATTTAATTTCTTCAAAAAAATACATTACTACTCAGAATTCCTAAATCCTGATCTGTCAGTCTGGGTAAACTGTATTTCTGAGAAAGTCATACATTTCTGCTACATAACCTATCTGACTTACGTTGTTAGTCAGAGTGTCTTAGTTATGGTCTATATTGCTGATAAATACCATAACTCAAGGCAACGTGGGGGAGAAAGGGTTGATTTCATCTTACAGCTTGTAGTTTATCAGGCAGGGAAGTCAGGACAGCAACTCAAACAAGACAGAAGCTTAGGGGCCCAAGCTGATGCAGAGGCCATGGCAGAGTGCTGCTTTCTGGCTTGCTCCTCCTCTCTTAACACGTCAGTACCATCTGCCCAGGGGTCGAGACTCCACAATGGACTGGGTCCTCCTACATCAATCATTAACCTGAAAAACACATCAGTCCCATCTGATGGGGACATTTCTCAACTGAGAATTCCTCTTCCAAAATGACTCAAGCCAATGTCAAGTTGACATCAAACTAGCCAGCATAATTGTTCTCTTGTCAACTTAACATACAGACACATCACTGTTAAGCCACAACCTTTCCCTTCTTGTTGTCCATACTAATATCAGTATCAATATAAAACATATTCCAAACTTTAAGTCCTACAGCCTCTAAAATGTCAAACACTTTTAAAAGTTCAGTCCCTTTAAAACGTAAAACACCCAAAAATCTCTTTCAAGGTTCAAAGTTTCTCTAAAATATCCAAAATCTCTCTAAAATTCTAAAGCCTTTCTAAAATATCCAAGATCTCATAACTGTAGGAAGACTCCTATTTTTAAAAAGTTAAATTCTTGCTAGAAAGTTGGTTCAGCAGTTAAGAGCACTGACTGCTCTTCCAGAGGTCCTGAGTTCAAATCCTAGCCACCACGTGGTGGCTCACAACCATCTGTAATTGTCACACAGAACTCGTCTACTTCAGTTGTGTCTGTATGACAGGCCTAAAAACCTGATAACGGACCTGAGACGTACACTTCAAAAGGAGTCAGCCTCCTGAGGTAGTCCAGTCGCTGACATCTCTTAGCTCAGATGTGTTCCAGATTGTTCTCTGCTAAAGTCTGTGGAGAGATCTGCGTGTTTTCTTTATTCAGGAATAAAGGTGTCCTAAAAAATATTTCGTTATTAGCTAAATTGAGATTAAACATTATTTTCTGGCCTCTACAAGTTTTAATAATTTTAATTGATTTTTTAGCTGTAATTAGCTTGGAATTTTTACTAAGAAGCTGTCTTACCAGACAGGGTGTCTCAAGAGTTAGATAGCAGTTAGGCACTTATTATCAGAGCAGTCTCATACAAGACAAAATTGTTTTACTAACCAGAGAGAAGTTTTAGGGCTTCCGTCACTAATTATCTATGTTACAGCCAAGAACTGCTAGAATTCGACCTTCAGTTGCTTGCTCAGACAGACCCAGAAAATTTATCTTGGGGCTACCAAAATAGCCCAAGAAGAAGGACACCACTGTTCCTCCACCTTGCACCTGGCTGCTTGTTCTCACTGACCTTGATGTAGCCATCTCCTGCCTACGTGACTTCTGTCATTTGCCCTGTTCTCTATATACTATATAAGCCTGATTTTCACTTTGTACAAACTGCATTAAGTTACCACACTTCCTTGTGTCGTTTCTGTTTGTCTCTCGCTGAATTCTTTGCCCACCAGGCCGAACTCTTATCACCGGCGGAACAACGGGTCCCTGAAGCAACCCAGTCCGTGACATGTAATAAGATCGGATGCCAAATTCTGGTGTATCTGAAAACAGCTATAGTGTACTTACATATAATAAATAAATAAATCTTTTTAAAAAAATGTTAAATTCTTTCTTATTCCAAGAAGGAAGAACCAGACACACTCACAATCAAACCAAAGCAGAAACCAAGGGTCAACAACATAAACTCAGTGTTAGTGTCAGACCTCTGGACTAACTACCAGCTTCTCAACGCACACAGGCTCAGGCCGGCTCCACCCCACGTCAGCGACTGGTCTTGGTCACTGTCCATGGTCCATCTGTCTCCTGTTTCAAGAAGCCTGCACTTTTACCAATAGCCTCTCCTGGGCTCTAATCAGGGACCCAAATCAGGGACCCCTTCAATCCTGGAGCTGCAACTGAAACTTGGGCTGCAACTTTCCCAATGGCTTTTCCCAGCCTCTTTTCAGGGACTCCAGGCCCCTGTCACACAGTGCCAGCCTTAGCTACACTTCATGACCTCTTCATGCCTTCAAAGTCTTTTCCCCTTCTCTTTAGAATTTTATTAATCTTTTCAAAGAACTGTATATTTTATTTTATTTTATTTTGCTTTGTGATTGGTAACCATGTGCGGTCGTCTAATATATCCTATGGGAGAGAAAGACAACTGAGGAGATGGCTTAGTAGCTAAAAACGGGTAAATTTTTAAATTTAAAAACCCTTGTAAAGAACTAGAATTTGCTCTTATGCTTGCAGATAGGACCCTAGCATAACTGTCCTCTGAGAGGTTCCACTCAGCAGCTAATGGAAAGAGATGCAGAGACCCATAGCCATACATTAGATGGAACTTGAGGAGTCTTGTGCAAGAGTTGGGGGAAGGATTGAGGAACCCAAAAAAGATAGGAACTCTAACACTTTCTGTTGAGTTCCTATCAATAGAGTAAACTAACCTGTACCCTTGGGGGCTCCCAAAGGCTGAACCACCAACCAAAGAGCAAGCATGGGCTGGACCTAGCCACATATGTAGTAGATGTGCAGCTTGGTCTTCATGCGAGTCCCTCAACAACTGGAGAGGGGCTGTCCCTGAATCTATTGCTTGCCAGTGGATCCCGTTCCCCCACCTGGACCACCCTGTCTGCCCTCCGTGGGAGAAGATTCGCCTAGTCCCACTGTGTGTTACTGGGGGACTCTCCTTTTCAGAGAAAAGCTATGTGCAAGGGTACTTGGAGGAGAGGGGATGCTGATATTGGGATGTAAAGTAAGTGAAAATAAATAAAAAATAAATAAAAAACAAAACAAAAGAACCAGAGTTTGCTTCCCAGCACCCACCTGTCTATAACTCCAGCTCCAAGGGACCTGATACCCTCTTCGGGCCTTACAGGGTACCTGAACACACATGGGAAATATGCATACATATACATACATGTGCACACACACACACACAAATCACAGCTAAATAAAATTGGAAACCTAATTGTTTTAATGAGACAAATTAAAATTTACAATGAATTACTACTGCAAATAAATCACCAAAGGGCGAGACAGTGAGAGATTTTATGTTGCGCAAATCCAAATGTACAATATGGACACCTCTTCTGAGAAAATTCTGATTTTTTTATGTACATGCACAATTCTTACATAGGAGTTCAATGTCTAAGTGATGACACTCTATTGTCGAGTCTATTCTGCAACAAAAGGCATAAAATGAACTAGAACTCTCTGAATCTTTATATAATTTATACTTCTGATACTGGAAATGATATGAAGATAAAATATAAAACTTAGCAAATTATAAAATAATGTCAACCACTTAACAGGAGTAAGGCACTAAATCAAACCAAAAAACTAAAACAAGAAACATACAAAAAAGTTTACTGCAGCAAATGACTGGGCATGTGAATGGAGGGAATCCAGATAGGGCTGGCTGTCTCCCGGTGCCTAATTGTGTTGTCAAGCCCTATACCTCTTGGGTTCTGTCCTCAGAGGATGTACTCACAGTCACCTTTTATATGCTGCTGCTCTTTTCCAATTCTTCTAGGATCTGGAACATAGTCATTCCCTATTAGATTCTCCTATCTTCTCACCTGGGCCACACCTTGTCACATTGGTTATGAAGAAATAGGCATAGGCATTCCTCAAGGTTGATGGGACCAGTGTCATTGATCAAGTAGTGGCACGATGGGGTCCTCTTACATCCTGCTATGTATGTAATTATTTTCAAACCAATCAGCAGCTGAATGGGTTCTTCAGATAAATGTGACTTTAATTTATTAAGTACTTCTGGAATTTCATGAGCTCGATGGCATTCCAATGCAGATAAATGGTGCATTTTAAAATAGTCATGCTATATTATTTGGACAATCCATCAAAAGTTTCCATCAAAAGTACTGGGTCAAATGGAATGTTATTGGTAGCAATCTTAAATGCACCTTCAGAAGAAGCCTCAGGCACATCCTACCTCAAATATATCATTATGGTTTGGGGATTCAATTGAAATCCATTTTCTTCTGCAAGATCCACCAAATCTCCAAATCAATGACTAAAAAGTCCCAGTAATATACAACTGAGAGGATGAGTTCTAAATTTCAGCATACACAAGGGCATGAGTTGTATAACTTGATTTAAGAAACATAACAAAGCGAACACAGAGACAGTTTGAAAATACCATCAAGGAGACAAAGTAAGTCTTTTGAGGTTAGACTGGTGGTTAAATAGAAACTATCTCCATGACAATCAAACATCAGCAGAGTTTGGGTTAGAAGAGTACTGGCTTGTCCACTTGTCCTCAAAGGCAAGCACAGCACACTGACCAGACACCAGTTGCTTACCCAGAAACTCAGCTTCTGCCTTTTTGTTGTCTGAGAAAGGCCTCACTCTATAGACCAGGATAGCCTGGAAGTCACTGTGTAGTAGTCCAGGATGCTCTTGGACTCAGTGATTCTCCTCCTTAGCTTCCCAAGCATTGAGATTAGGCTGTGAGCCACACCCCTGAGTAGCTTTTATCTTCTTTGGTGGCATTCTTTTGAAAGGGAACTCCAACTTTCACAATCTTGTTGTCAGGATTCCAACATTCAGAATTTTAATCTTTTGGGACTCTGACCTTTAGGGTTTTCTTGTCTCTCAAATTTTTGATATTTAGGATTTCCTGTTTATAATTATGTTCAAATTCTGATGGAGCAACTCCCCTCCTAGGTTTATATACTAGGTGAAGGTATGTATCCAATACAAAGTTGCACATAAAATGCTCCCAGCAGCATGATTCAAAAGAACCACCTGTAAGCTGAAGAGATGGCTTGTCATTAAGAGTGCTTCCTGCTCTTGCAGTGGACCAGGCTTTGGTTCCTAGCACCCACACAGAAGTTCACAACTACCTGTAACTCTAGACCCAAATGCCCTCTTCTAACCTCCAAGAGCTCCTACGTGCATGTGGTGCATAAAAACTCATGCATGCTCACATATATACAACTAAATACTTAATTTAAAATAGTGGAAATAACCCAACAGTCCAACAACAATGAACAAATGTATTACATCCATACAAGAGAATATCATGAAGCTACAAAGGGAACGAGAGCTCAGACAGTAAGGTATTTGTCAAGAAGCATGATATTTGAGCTTAATCCTCAGATCTATCTCACACAGAAAGCCAAGTATGGTGCATACATTTATCCTAGTGATGGGAAGGTGGGGAATAGAGGATCCTTGGGGCTTTCTGGCCTCACCTCCTTATAGAGCTCCACTGCAGTAAGAGACTCTATTTCAAAGAAGATGGAAGGCTCCTGAGGAACAACACTGGAGGCTGTCATTTGGCCTCCATGAGCACACACAATGAGTTCAGGCCAGCAGTATCTCATAGTATGACCCTCTGCCTTACCCACCAAGAGCCTGTGAGACATTTCTGATTCAACTACAACAGCACCCAAAGTGAGTACAAAGCTTAGATTACTAGATAGAGACCAATTATTCCTTAACTGGCCTAGAAGCTCATCACATTTACTTTGCTAACCCTGGGAAGCAAAGAAAATGAAAACACCTGTTCAGAAATTACAGCTGAAAAATATCCATTTGCATAGAAGACAGGCATGCAGACGACAGAGCACATGACAAGTACAAGTCTACATTACCTAGGATCATCCACGCTATCTTAGTTTGTGTATATACCCTCTGATGTTCATACAATTATAGAATCATCTACTGACATATGTCTTACACTATTACTAGCCAAGATATAACTAATTTATTCTCCATATCTGGAGTAGAGGAGGCCTGACTCTAACAGGTAATCATCAACCTGGCACCACTCAGCTAAGACCCTGTTCTCTCACTAAACTCAGAGAGCTAAACTCATCCTACATTATGCAGGCGTTACATACATATTTGAAGAAGAAAAGTGACATGAACTTGTAATTACATGTACTGAATTGTGGTCAATAGCATGAATCCATAAAGGGAATGTATTTATAATTAAATCAGAAATATAATTATAATCAGCAAATCTTCAAATGTTTGTTATTCTTATTACTGTCAGAGTTATTCAGGTCAGTTTTATATAATATGTAAAGCTTCAATTTTTCAAAGTAGACAGATTCTAAATCTTTAAAAAGTTTCAGAAACCCTTTAAATATAACTCTTTATCAAAGCATGGCATAGATGTCCCCAAGGAAGGAAATTTGAGCAGGCAGTAACTGTACTTGACATCAGCAATTACATGCAAGTTTGAAGATTAAAGTCATTGATGTGCATGCAAAACTGTTCTGCCATTTTTTGTTACTACCAAAAGTCAGGTGGAAAAAAATCCATAGGGAACTTCACTTGAGATGCAGAAACCCCACCCTAAGAAAGCACATGAAAGGTGTGAGTGAGCTAGCTGTAAACACAGCAAACACAAAGCAGTTCTTTGTGGAGGACTTGACAAAACAGGAAATAGGTACAACTAATACATAACTATAAAAGATATTTATTTCTATTTCCAATTCATTGAGAATACCAGAAAAAAAAAATCACAGAGTAAATGTGACTAAATGTTGATCTTCAATGAGACCAACAATAATAGTCAATATAAAACTATTAAACAGGGGCTGGAGAAGTGGCCCAGTGGTTAAGAGCACTCTCTGCTCTTCCATAGGACACAGGTTCAATTCGCAGCACCTACATGGCAGCTCACGTCTGTAATTCCTGTTCTAGGGGATTTGACACCCTCACACAGACATATATGAAGTCAATCACCACATATATAAAATAAAAATAAATTGTGTTAAAAAAAGAACACAGGCTGTTCTTCCAGAGGACTTGGGTTTGATTCCTAGTACCCACACTGTGGCTCATGAGGATCTGTAACTCCAGTCTGAGGGGATCCAACGCCTTTGTACACAGACATACGTGGGCATGCGTGCACACACACACACACACACACACACACACACACACACACACATTAAAAAAAACCTTAAACAAACAGGACTCCATGTTTTCTGGTGCTTTGTGCTTTCTGGGGGGGGAGGGTTGTCCCTTTTTTTGCTGGAGAAAGAACATAAAGTGGGATGGCTAGAGAGTGGGGAAGGAAGAGCATCTGGGAGAGGGGAAAATATGATCCAAATATATTATCTGAAATTCCCATTAACAAACAAGCAAAGTAAATAAAGGACCTTTAAAAATCAAGCATCAGGCTGGGTAGTGGTGGCGCACGCCTTAAATCCCAGCGCTTGGGAGGCAGAGGCAGGCGGATTTCTGAGTTAGAGGCCAGCCTGGTCTACAGAGTGAGTTCCAGGACAGCCAGGGCTACACAGAGACACCCTGTCTCAGAAAACCAAAAAAAAAAAAAAAAAATCTAGCACCAGGAAGGGAGAAGAAATAACACCCTTTTTTCCTAAAAACAATAATAGGAAGATAATACTCATATTGCCTGACTCCCCAGGACAGCCAGCACACTAGAGCAATTCAGCAACCAAAACAAGCCTGGAAGAAAGCACTGCTACACTTGAAAACGGATTCTTGGGGTCAAAGGTGGGGACTGAAAGACCTGAACCTCCAAAGGGGTGCACCACCTAGTGAAGGCAGTCCCTTAGCAAGTAGAAAGGGGCCGTCTCTGAACAGTCTATATTATGGTTCCTATTCATGGTGAGTGAGGTCTGTGAATCTGGCAGTCCTAACCCATGCTGATAAGCTGACAGCCCTGGTCTCCACCTAAGAGGAAAGCCTAGTTTCTATTGGTGCTTACTTAGTCCTAGGAAAAGAAAAGTCTCCACTGCATTCTCAGCGGATCTCAGTGGGGCAATCAGAGCTGGCCAGCTCACAAGCCCACAAGCAGCAGAAACTCTATCACCCTCCGTCCTGTCAGTTATGGTTGAAGACATCTAAACAGCTCTATCTACTGCTATGGAAACCCCTGAGAAATAGAAAAATCGCACACATTTAAGGGACCCAACCACCAATCAAGGACTATACATGGTGGGACTGAATGTTCTGGCAGCATGTGTATAGTAGAGGATTGCAAATTCAATCATCAATAGGAGGAAAGGACCTTGGCCCTGTGAAGGTTCTGTGCCCCAGTGTAGGAGAATGCCAGGGCCAATAAGTGGGAGAGGGTGGGGTGGCAGGCATGGGGAGGGGGGTAGGCAACAGGGGTTTGTTCTTGTTGTTTTTGTTTGTTTGTTTGTTTGTTTTTTGGAGGGGAAGCTGGGAAAGGAGAAATTTACATGTAAATAAAGAAAATATCTAATTAAAAAAAAAAGAATAGGGGATAGATAGCACAACAGCTAGGTTGGTGTCTGGCTTCTGCATACACAACCCCCCCCCCCATCCACACAATCCCCCCAACATACAGCTCTCATGTCCCACTAGGACGTTTTATTAGAATTTAAAGTTTCTAATAAAGTGACATTTTAAGATCTCTCTAGAATAAAGCACTAAAAGATAATTCATGTTACAAAACACTAATATTACTCCTGACATTAAAATACTGAAAGTGATAAGTTTTTCAGGCATTCTCATAGCCCAACAAAAAAATACTGTTCAAGAGAAATCTCTAAAGATGTAGTATTTTGGCTTCAGCCCACCATATTATTTATTTTTAAATTTTATTTCTCTTTTATGTACACGAGTGGGTGTTTACCTGCATGTATGCCTGTGCACCACCTGCATGCCTTGTGCCTATGGTGGCCAAAAGAGGGTGTTGGATCCCAGAAACTGCAGTTACAGAGGGTTGAGCTGCCCTGTGGAGCTGGGAACTGAACAAGTGCTCTCCAGCCCCATGTTGCCATTTTTAAACCACGGTCAAAACTTTGGCATTTGGTCAATAATTTGGTATTTCTACACTTTTCCCGTAAGTACAATCCACTCCTTATCGCTAGTCCTTTCCTCCAGTTACAGTCACAGGGTCTGTTAAAACTTCCTGCATGCCGGTACGGGTGGCACACGTCTCTTTTCCCAGCCCTCAGGAGGCAGTAGCAGGTAGGTCTCTGTGAGTTTTTGAGTCCAGCTTGGGCTACACAGAGAAACTTTGTCTCAAAAAAGGGGGAGGGAGATTTGAACAGCAGCTCATAAAAATAGAGACTGAACATTGGCCCGCAGCAGCTAAGAAGATGTGCTCAAATAAGCTGGGCCTCACAACTCTCCCACAACTAATGGTACCCTGGTGACAGTGGCAATAGGCAAAAGGAAGGCTAGAGCTCTGTAATGACTCTATCTCTAACACGAAATCTGCCTGCTAGGAGGTGCCCGCTGTGCCCGTTACCAGCTGTTGGCATGCTTAGTAAGTGTCCTCACATGCTCCATTCACTGATTTAAACATCACACAGAGAGGAGTCCGGCAGCTTAGCTGCCAAAATATAGGCACTGCCAAGTTCCTCAAGTGTCACAGAGAAGAAAACTCAAAATCAGTTTGTTATTTATCCCATCAATTCTTACAAAATAAACCCTTATTTGGAGCTCTACTACATATTACAGGACATGTATTTATACAACATGTACCAAATTTCACAAAGGGAAACAAATCAACACTTACAGCTAGAGTGGTCCTCCTTTCCCCCAAGGTCGCTGGCCACCAGCCCATGAAGACGAGGGGAGCAGAGTTGATTAGCAGGGTTTCAGAGTACATGAACGGCAATGAGTATAAGAAAAATAACAGACTTATCTCCGGGATCAGCTTCAGGGAGACAGATCAACTTTATTCAGCGTGAATCAAGGGTTATACAGTTTAGGGGAAGGAGGTAGGAATTTCCAGGGTGGGCAAAGGTCATTGGCTGAAGGCTAAGGTACTGAGATGCCTCATTAGCAGGGGGAAGCACTCCAGGAATCTCAAGTGCTTGCTAACCAGGCTTGTTATTGGGAGAAAGGGAGCTGGACCTGTAATTTCCCTAAGGGCTACATGACATTCCTCAGGTAGTGGGTGTAGGTCCTGCATCTCCCAGCTAGAGAAACCCTCCCTGACAAAGGGAGTCCACCATCTGGCATGGAGCTTAGGGATATCCTGGAATGTCAGACTTCGACTCTAGCAGTTGGGTTTCTTGACAGCTAGAAAAAATGGTGTGTGTTTAGTTAAGCCACAATTTGAAGATGAAGGTGTGATTCAAAATAGCAGAATTGTATTTATTCTAATTACATTCAATTTCAAAGCAGTAACACAGGAACATAAAACTGGAATATAGATATAGTGTATTGGAGAGGGATGTTTTGGGATTATTTATGATCATATTCATATAAAAATATTTGATACATATTTAAAATATTTGATAAATAATCTGGCAATTTGTTTACAATGTTTGTTCAACAAGAGCTTAACACTATCTCAACACCTGCTAGTATTCTTGACTTGTTAAAAAAGAAATTAAGAATATATTACTAGAATATTAAAAAATTTTAAACTTTATTATGAAAACAATTATAATAAGTCTGCATAAAACTAACCTCTAATTAATAGTTTGTGAGGTCCAGCAAGGTTGCTCAGTAGTTGCTGCCAACCCTGACAATGTGAGTTTAATCCCCCAAACCCCCATGTGGAATGAGAGAACACTCAGAAGCTGACCTCTGACCTCTACATGTGCATTCATGGACATGAGCATTTATGCGCACACACAATGAATGATAAGAAACTGATACAAGTAATAATATGAATAGAGTCTCACTGACTGGATTATGAACATCGAAACCTAAGGACAATTCCTTACTGGACCATAAGGCTTTCTGCTCCTCAATGAATCATTTGTTCCTTAATGCTTGTAATCAAAATTATTTACATTTTACTAGTAAAAGGCAAAAATTGGACCACTCATATCAACAATAACTTAGAACACAAATCAACATAAAAGAAGTAACAAGCCTCAAAGAATAGGGAAAAACTTGCCATCCCTTTTATAGGTATTCTTTCCTCCTGACCCCATCTAATTACTTGTGGTCTTAAGCTACTCATTTATAAGTTGGCTAAAGTAACCAGTAAATACTCCTTTGGGGCATATCATTTATAATACTGATTTATTGAACGGCTGCCTCCCAGTACAGAGGTCTGACCCTGTGTTTATAATTAGGCTGCATAATGTGGAAGCAGAGTGATGGTGCACCTTCTTGCTTTATGAAATGGTATGAACATACAAAATGATGCAATTTAATTAAATAAAGAATGTGGGGTTCCTTTATGCAGTTTGAAGAAGCTATTTTTAGCAACATCATAACATATGCCCAAAAGCTTGGTAGCCATGCTTCTACAAACAACACTGGAAACAGATGCATAGTTCATTGTATATATGCACTTGCCCATTTAGTAAATAACTCAACAGATGCTTGCTGCCTGCTAACTAGGAAATTAGTCATAATCCAGGCAGATATGTTTCTTGTGGAGCTTAAAGTCTAAAGAAGATGAAAGACAGAAAAATAGTCAATTATAATGCAAGCAAATAAAATATTATATAAAAGAAGACATATGCTACATAGTTTTAAGACTAAATTTCGTCCTTTTCTTTCTAAATCCTATAGAGGAGTATCCTCATGAGCCATTTCCGTCCTTTGCTATGAACCAGCTCTGCCCCGTCTGCGCAGATCTAAGCAGAGCAGAGCTTTGACCTAGTAATCTGGTGTCATGTTCACAGTGTTCTCAGTACCCATTGTGAGTAGTCAATAATTATTAACCACTAATGAAAAGTCACAAATGACTAATAGAAAACATGAGCCTGTATTTCTTCCTAGACAAATAATGCATTACTTGATGAGTCTAAGTCATCAATCAATAACCGAAACTATAAAATTTGGCCACTGACTGCTAGGAATTCATCCCAAAGAAATAATTAGATAAGTGTGCAAAAATATAAGTAGAAAGATGTTTATTGCAGCATTACATATACAGGCAAAAAAGAACAAGAGAGAAAGAGGGAGAAAGGGAGAGAGAGAAAGCAGCTAAACATACAAAGAATACAGTCAGGGCTTGCCCAAACAACAGATCACCATGCAAGCATTAGAAACCACATGTACAGAAAAAAAACCAAAATCCCAGCTGTGTGTATGTGAATTTGAAAAATTTCAAAATTGGAACATAAAAATGTTGATAATTAAAAAAAAAACCCAACTCTATTTTCACCCACTTTTCTTTAAAAAGTATATGATGGAGTGGGGAGTGAGTTATATCTCAGTGGTATAGTGCATGCTCAGGGTGAGCAAGGCCTCGGGTTCAATTCCTGGCACATACAAAAGTAAAAATCAGAAAAAAATAAAAGCTATTTCCATTTTGGGAAGAAAAAAATATTTCCACCAACCAAAGACAATGCTATCTGGCTATTTTACATACAGACACACACACACACACACACACACACACACACACACACACACACACTTTAAAAACTGAAAAACTCTATGCCTTAGCAGCACGGCTTCTCAGCCTTTTCCTAGGATCAGGTATATACACTCTAGTATGTTTTTTTGTTTCTTAAACATTTGCTCTTCATTTTAAATAAGTATCTCACTATCTCTAGTATTTAAATAAACTATTTTTCTGTTGTTCTATTGTGAAAAACTTAATTTACAACAAGCATATGGGGTAAAAAGTACAACAAAAACCCCTCTTTCATTCCTTCTCCCAGATCCACGCCATTCCTCTAAACACCTGCCAGTGCCCATGCATGAACACACACTTCATAGACTTAAAGGCTTAATTTCCTAGATGTCAGCAGACAGACCTGCCTTTTGTCTCAACATCCCATGCACAGTCAACCTCCTGTCCGACACTTCTCACTGAGTATTCCTCTGAACAATATGCTGCTGTTTACCCACTTCCCTGTTGATTGCCTATAACATTTTAGTAACGCTTCCACATCTACATCCCTTCTAGAACCTGCAGATACTGTTATTTGGTTTCAGAAATAAACCATTAGCTTCTGCTCAGGACTCCCTAGGGAACAGAACGTGAGGCAAAGCTTCCAAAATGAGCAATTCTCGGGATGTAAAATTCCAGTATATGAATGATGAGAAGGAAAGAAAATGAGGCCTCGAAGAAGAGAGACAAACATGAGTTCTGCTGACAGAGCTGCTCCACTGGCCACGGAGGCCTCACAGGCTGTCTCCATTCAGACTGCACTCCATCATAACCTGCAACTGCAGGAGGAGGAAGAAGCAAGAAGGGAAAAGCAATTAACTGCCAATTCCTTCCGGTCAAGTGTGGCCCTGAAGCTCACCTAATCCTTCTCAGTCACTCAGTCACTGAAGGCTTCAGCCTCAGAATACCTCCTGTCATTGTCATCTGAGACTGAAGGTCTCAGTGAAGCTGGCCCTCACACCAAAGGAGGCGAGTGCAGGCAGGTTAAAGAGGTGGAAAGAAGTGTATCCTAGCAGGTTCTGCCCATCCCCTTCTGCTCAAGGCGAGTGACTGAGCCAGGCCTAGTTCTTGTTGCTTTGCCGACAGCCAGCGTTCTCCTGCAGCCTGGCACGGAAGCAGCAAACTGCTTTGTTCCACATCTTGTCCTGCTTCTGGCACTTGTTCTTATAAACTCCTGGTGTGCTTTATTCTCACTTTCCTATCACAGACAAGACAATTAATGGCAAGAATCTGCCACTCGCAGTTCTGTCCTACTTCCTAAAGTCACTTAAGGCTGCCTATAAATCAGACATTTAAGGCAACCAGTCAGCTTGAATTCTGCACCATGAAATCTCTTCATAGTTGTTTTGCCCTTAGATGTAGCAAAAGAGGACATGGCAGAGACATGACAACTAACTTATCCCCAGGTTCTAGAGCTGAATTTTGCAAGGTCAGGAAAACACGAGCATGTATGGAAACTCTGCATTCACACACTTGCCCTAAGGTCACCGACTTCCTTCGGATAGAATGTATCACTGTTAAAGGGAACATCACCTGCTTGCCAGGACTTTTGAGAGCCACTCCACGAGTGCTACTTAGTGACTGCTTCAAGTTCCTTTTGTCACATAGGATTCTGACCACAACCACCTTAAACCACACAAAAGCTTATTTCCATATAAGGATGGACACTGGGAAATTCAGACCGCATGTATTTATATTACCATGTATTTGTAACAACATTATCTTTTTTTCTATTATGTTTTTCCCATTTTCTTTTCAAGAACCAACCTGATTGCTCTTTTTTTTAAAGATTTATTTTTTTTTTATGTATATGAGTACAATGTAGCTGTCTTCAGACACACCAGAAGAGGGCATCAAATCCCACTATAGATGGTTGGGAGCCAACATGTGGTTGCTGGGAATTGAACTCAGGACCTCTGGAAGAGCAGTCAGTGCTCTTAACCACTGAGCCATCTCTCCAGCCCTTGACTGTTCTTTTAGATTCAATTTCCAAACTGGACCTACTGCTCAGCCCACTCACCTAATTCTCCCCATCCTGTCTTGGCTAGTCTCTGAAGTAAAAGTCTAGCAAACATCTTACAGCTTGGACTATAGAGCTACAAAGTAGTAATGTTTTTATTCTCAGACACTGGGGACTAGAGAGATGGTTCAGTGGTTAGGACTGCACATCACCTCAGTTAGCAACACCCACATCGGGTGGTCCACAATCACCAGGAACTTCATCTCCAGAAGGGTCTTACACCTCTAATCTCCATGGCACGTGAACTCACATGCACATACCACCACTCTTCATAATTTAAAATACAAATAAATATCTAAAATTAAACATTATGTCAAATACCAGAAAGTCTCAGTCCATATGCACTGTGAAATAAAACTGCATTGTCCCAGAAAAAAGGATACTATACAATGTACCTAAAAACAATGTTCTGACACTATTTTAAACCTAAGTCTGCAACAATATTGAAAAAACAAGGAATGTGTTTATTTTCAACTTGGTTAATAAAATCTAATTCACTCAAATGATCTAATAAATCTGGAGAAAAACTATTTTCCAAACTCTAAAGGAATATGACTTGGACTTTGTAAGAATCAAAGTTTGCTAGTGAACAGCCACAGAAAAGAAAGATATTAAGCCTCTCAATAATTTTTCTATAATTTCACCTTGGTCATTTACTCAAAAGGACCCACTGAGTACTACAGTATGACTAATATTCCTAGCAACAGTAGCACTGAATCTCGCTTATTTTTGATAACATATTTATTAATAAAATTTTGCCTGTACTTTATATTTGAATTGCACCTACAGTTTACAGGCTGTTTTCTATATATCTAATTTCAATAAATTATAATCTCTTATCTCAACTTTACAACATGACAATGCATAGCTAACCTCCAAAAGCAAATGTGTCAATATTGGAAGCAAGACTTTAGCAATAAATGATAACAGAAGTATAAAGAAATTAACCTATTATGTCTTTTTTCTCTTGCCCTAAAGCAAATCCATATTGGTTCACTTTTCCAATTTGAGCTTTTAAAAATGCATACTAAGTTTCCCTATATTGTATTTCAATCAATTGCCTAAGCTCAGACTATAATGTCATAAATAAAGTACTTGATCATAAATTTCTCAACAGACATAAAATCAAAGACACCCAACACCTACAAATTAAGTAAGAAAAAAAAAATCCCACAGCTAAAAATTGAAAAGAAGTTAACATATCAAGTTCCAGCTGATCAGTCAGCTGGTCACTCTATTCTGAACAGATCCCATCCTCAAGCTCCACACTGGATTAAGAGTATAAACATGTACCAAAATCATCTTGGTCTAGTCTTTTCATTTTATGTTTTCTTATAAATTATGAAGCTATGGGAAAAAGTCAATCACTTTTCAAATGTTTGATGGCAAAGGCATGACTTGGAATAGCAATGATGTGAGCTATTTAACAGGCTCTGCATGAAATGAGGGAGATCTGTAAAACAGCACACATTTAGCACACGCAAACACACACACACACACACACACACACACACACACACACACACACACA